>BACB01000074.1:0-119294 GCA_000338015.2 Ganoderma multipileum BCRC 37180 | reverse complement strand
CGGGGCCGTTTAGGTTTTCAGGGGTTTCCTCCGGACCTCCGTTCCAGTGCACACGATCATCCAACGGTTACTCCTTAATGCAGGCGCCCTGACCCGTATATAACATGCGACAGCCGCCTCAAAACAAATCCTACACCCCATTTGCCATGCCTTCCCTCACCCCCGATGCTCTCGTCAATCGTGCAGCTCGCCTGGTTCGCCAGCACGCTTCGCAGCGCGACCAGGATCTCCTCCTCGCCATCCTTCAATACGCTCCCAATGAAAAGGGAAGGGCCAATGTCGCTAACAAGATCCTCTGCTGCGGCGCTGCTTACAAGGGATCCCATAAGGAGGACAGCTGCCATTTCGCCCAGTTAGCAGATTTCTTCTGGCGCAATATTATCGTGCCAGGTGCGTTTTCTCTTGCCTACATGTTTCTTGCCTTGACATTGGCCTCTCCTAGTGCGTGTGTCTGGAGGAAAGACACCGCAACCCCGAAGCAGGGTGTCACACAGCGGTGCCGCTTCCACGGATGCCTTCCGGTCGCCCGCTGGCACGGAAGCAGTCAATGCGCTTGAAAGCACCACAGACGCGGTATGTTCAACAGCATACATGTCTGTATTCAGCTACTCACGCGTCTCATCAGGCACTTCGACGAGACAGACACAGATGTGTGATCTCCGGGAAGGTTGATCCAGAGGTTATTACCAGTGGGTGAGTTCTCTCCACGTGTCTATCATATACGTCATCCTGTCACCACCTATCACTATACCCTGCGACAAACCCCCCAAATAAGGTGTCCTCTGTACTCAGAAGGTAGGGTTATGAACCTTGCTATGACGTCTGACATATGTGCCCAATAGCCAACGACGAAGTTTGCACATGGCGTTACTTCGTTTTAATGCCTGTTATGCATCGATGCCGGTGGTACTAATACGACGCCGGTGTTAGTCCCAATTACCCTTACATGACATTCCTCCCCTTCCCCGCGCTGTCATTTCCCGATCACCGCGATCGACGCTAACAAACGTTATTTCCCCGCCCATTCGCGGCGCTGCAGACTCGGAGTCCTTACTGGTACAGGGTTCGAGGTCAGCCGCGTCGCCCACATCATCCCCTTCTCCCTCCGCAATAGCGTAGGCTACTCCTCGAACTCCGCCTCCGCCTCCGCCGCCCACATCCCGTCGATCTGGTGCGCGCTCGAATGCTTCGGTGGCATGAGCCTCGCGAATCTCATGCACGCCGGCATCAACTCGCTCGACAACGTCATCACGCTGTCCGCGACGTGAGTCCCTCCTTCCTCCCTCACGTTCCCCGCCCTAGAATTCCTCTCTCATCACCTTGCTTTATCGCAGCCTCCACCGATACTTCACGGCCCTCCAGGTCGCGCTGGAGCCCGTCTCCGACGCGCCAAATACGAACACGTACAAGGTCCTCACGTGGGGCAAGGTCGCGCCGTGTCTCGGGCTACCCAAGACCGTGAAGCTGTTCACCCAGACGGACGTCCCGCTCCCGAACCCGGCCTATCTGGCGCTGCACGCGGCCGTCTGCAAGCTCGTGTGGGCGTCCGCACGCGCGGAAGAGCTCACGGCGGTGGTCGATGACCTCGAGGAGGTCACGCTCCTGGCTGAGGACGGGTCATCCGCCAACCTGATCAACATCGCGATCTACCGCTCGCTCGCTGCGGAAGCTTGAGATCGAGCGGATGAACTCGACCCGTTCTGACTTTGCATCCGCCGTGGCTACGCCTGGACCATTCTGTTCATGTGTACTCCTGTGTACTATCACCTGTGTTGTCCACCATGTATAATAGCGCAATGAATGTATCGTACCATTTCCACTGACCAGTGGCCCTTCAACCCTTTCACAATTATCTGCACACCAGAGTTTGCCATGTCCCAATGCAAGTGGAAGTTCCGGATTCGGTACCGGCTTCTTCCGGTGTATGTCCTTACAGCTACAGGTGCTCATGTACCCATCGATTCGGTCAAGATTCGGTAGCAAATTTAGACGGCGAGACACCGAACGGATGTTAGAGAACTGTATCTGGAGTGGAATACGGGATGGCGGATTCTGGCGAGGCTACCGACAGCACTCCGCCTCCAGTCCAGACCATTGATCACTCTTCAGAACTGGCTGTAACGTTTGGACAAATTAACCTGAAAAGTTGGCTCGGAAGCTACCCTGGTTAACACCGTGGACCCATACTATGGCAGGAACACGGGGATGCGCTGGAATTCAATGGTACAAGGGAAATAGCTACATAGTCGTCTGTATAATCCTCGCTCGTACATCGCGACACGGCCTGCATCCAAACAAACTGCCCTCTCACGAGTCTCCCTGATCGTCAAATGTGCCGTCGAAGAGGTAATTTGCCGCGAGCTCCTCGTTCTTGTCGCACGCGAAGTACGCCTCGATCACCGCCTGTCGCGAGAAGCCGAGCGCCTCCAACTACACGGTGCAATCAGCCATATAGTCTCATTCAAACACGGAGCGGAAGACTAAAGCGACGTACCCGTTCGATGGCAGCGCGCTCTTCCTCCGTGACCTGCACGACTTGCGTCCCGGGCGGCAGAGGGCCGCCCTCATCACCCTCCGCCTCGAGCGCGCTGCTCAGGAGCTGCGCGAGCATCTCGGGGTTCTGGCCCAGCATCTGCGCGAGCGCCGGATTCGACTGGGCGAGCTCCTGAATGATGGGCTGCGCGAGCTGGGGGTTCTGCGCCATGACGTTGCGCAGGTGCTGCACCTGCGGATGCTCCGCCAGAGAGCTCAGGTTGCCCGCGCCCCCGGCGCCGAGCGCGGGGAGGCCCCCGCCGGCAGCCGGCTGTTGCTGTCGTTGCTGGGCGAGCTGGAAGAGGTTCTGGGGCTGAGCGGGCTGGGCTGGCTGAGCGGGTTGCGCGGCTTGGGCAGGGGCCGGAGCGGCAGGCTGAGCCGGGGCGGCAGCGGCAGCAGGCGGAGGTTGGGCCGCGGGAGCCGGAGGTTGAGCCATATGCTCCAGATGTGCTGGAATGCCCTACATTTTCCAAGGAGTTTGTCAGAACATGACCTGGTGAGAGGCTCGAGGAGTGAGGACGGGAGGAACGTACGTTAAAGAGATACTCGACGGCACGCTCGGGGTTGTTGAAACTTGCGCGGAGCGCACGCATGACTTGGTCGCGCTCGAAACCCATCTCGATCATGTTGTTAATTGTTGACTGGAGGGCCTCTCCTGCGAGGAAGGAGCCATCTCCTGTGGTGGGGGCAGGAGCAGCACTCTCAACGGGAGCGGGCTGAGCGGGGGTGAGAATGGGTGCATTCGGTGGCTGAGGAGCGGTGGCGGGGGGAGTCGAGGGGGCTTCGGCGACAGGCGCAGGGGCTGCAGCCGGCGGTGCGGCGGGGGCAGCACTTGTTGAGGGAGCAGTAACGGGAGATGGCTTGGGCTAGCGGGGGACGAAAGTCAACTCATATCAAGACGTGCAACGCGGAATGGGCACACCTTCGAGACCATGAGCACCAGGAAGTCCTTCTCTTTGATCTCACATGATTCGACTGTCTTGGAGTCAGGCAGTACCTTGCCTAGCAAACGATAAGCCGGGGATATATCAGAGGATCGAGGACAACATACCAGAGTAAATCAGCTTCTGGCTTTCAGCTGCATGACCTTGGGTGTCCTGGATCTTCTTCTTGAGGTCGCCCACAGTGTCTGAGCCCTCCGCATCGATCTACGCGAATCCACGGGTGTTAACTTCGATAAGCGGTACACATGGCGTGTATGCGCACCTGGAAGACCTTCTGCTGTAATGTCTTTACGGTGATTTTCATGATTACGGAAGAGATGAGTGGTCAAAGTCAAGGCAGAGGAGGCGGAAGCGCTCTCCGAGCTGAAAGTGGAGGCGCACTGACGCGTCCCAAGCACGTGCTACGTGCCCAACATCCTCCTGGGCACCGTGGGCCGCTCGGCGCGGATCCTCCTTCCGGCTGCCACTCCTCCCCACGTCCTCACCATCCTCTCCTCTGGCTGCGACACCACCGCCCGGTCCTCGTGGACGAGGTCTCCAGGTGTGTACATCTTTTCCCAGCAGGCCTACACTCGCTCATTGTAACCCCACGTTGCAGAAGCAGAACCCGGCGTTCGGAGGCGACCCCAGCGCGTCACTACATGCACCCTTAATTAGTGAACACAGTCGGAATTCACGTTGCACAACCGCACCCTCTTGTCCTTTTCTTCCTTTCCCTCCCAACGACAATGGACCCCGAGCCCGGAGACGAGTATGTTCGACGCACAGCGGAGTACATTCGCACACACGAAGCTGGATTGGCTGCCGCGGTCCCTCTTCGAAGACGACCAGCGAAGGCTCCACCCTCTTCTGAGGTCTCTGTGTTCAATCCCCTCGGCTGGTTCTCCTACGATCCCTCTGTAGTAGCGAACGCAAAGCCCGTCATCCTGGCATTCGATTTCCATCACCTATTCTACCTCCTCATGCGCATGGAGGCGTTGGGTTTCGACGTCGGGTCCCTAGATATCAGGGTCGACAACCCTTCACGCCCCATGAACTACATCGCTCTTCCCAACGTTGGAGATAGGTCGGACGCACTGTCCTTCGTCTCCCTCCGATCGTCGCTCTCTGCAGTTTCGCGTCTCTCGCTCGGTGCTGGCTGGCTTGGAAGACCAGCCCCACCCAGTCTAGATACCGAACTCAGATACATTTTCAGGAGTTTCAGCGTCCTCCCCGCCCTCTCACTCCATGCACCCGAGTCTAGGCTTATCACAGAACTTGCCAAAGACTCGCCCATCGAGACCGCTCTCCCCCTCCACGCGTTCAAGAATCTACAGACCCTCCAGTGCATCGACATCGATCCGCGGACCGTCCTTGGCTGGGACAACCTGTCGAGGAGTTTGCGGAGTTTAACGGTGAAGAAGAGTGGCTTAGACGATGTCTCCGACATCTTCATCGGTGCGGTGAAGGATGACCAGGCGAGGCGCGAAGGTCGGGTGAGCGCTCTCATGTCGCGACAGTTCTCCCGTGGTGTTTCGCGTCGGTCATCGTTACACAGCACGAAGCTTCCGGAAACGGTCCCTGAAGACGTCGAGGAAGACGACACAGATCCACCTTCTCCTACCCTAGCTTCACCGAAACCACTCCCTTCCCCGGAACTTCCTTCATCTTGTTGGTCTCTCCTGCGACATCTATGCCTTGCCGACAATGCCCTCACATTCCTCCCGACATCTTTTCTCCCATATCTCACTTCCGTGACCCACCTCGATCTCTCCTCGAATCTCCTCGTCTCTGTCCCTCCCGGCTTGTCCGCCCTCTACAATCTCGTGTATCTCAACCTTTCCGACAACATGATCGACACCGTCCTTGCCATCTACACTAATCTCGGCGGTGTCGTTACACTAAACCTTTCGCACAACCGCTTGGAGTCTATATGCGGGCTCGAGCGCTTGTACGCACTTGAACGGGTCGACCTCCGAGACAACCTCATCGAGGAGAGTGCGGAGGTCGGCCGTCTGGCCACGCTACCTAACATCTCGGAGGTATCCGTAGAGGGCAATCCGCTCGTGGAGATCGAGGAAGGCTACCGGATACGCTGCTTCGACTACTTCTCGAAGGAGAAGAAGAGCATCCTCCTCGATGGTTCCCCTCCGGGCTTCTACGAGAAACGCTACCTCACCTCGCCTCCGCCAGAGCAGATGACCTCCTCGCGGCCTCCGTCCGTCGCAGCCTCCCCTCCTGTTGTAGCAGTTAGTAGCCCCTCGAGGTTGAACGGTGGCGCGCACGCGCAAAGCAGCCCGCTACACGCTTCCCCCAACTCCTCGCCGGCATCCCACCCGTCACATCCTGCATCCCCCCACCTTGCTGCTGGCCAGGTGCGCGGAAGGAGGAAGAAGAACAAACGGATAGTGGATCTTGATGGCGGCCAGGAGGCTAGCGAGGTCGCGAGCGTGAAGAGTGTGCCGCGGCCTGCCGCCTCGAGGACGAAGAGCCCTAGTAAGCGAATCGCGGCTCCGGCACCGATTCCAGCCCTAGCAGCCCCCACACCTGCCCCTACCTTTGCACCCACCCAATCGCGTGTACCTCAAACGGCGTTCCCTCCACCGTCTATGCAGCCGACCGCAGTCGCGAAACCCAAATCCCGACACAGCCGGCACATGACGGAGTTCACGCCGTCTCCAGTGGACGACGCGTTCGCGCCGCTGCCAGAGGGCCCAATGCTCGGGCACCGCAAGTCGTCGACGCTCACGCGGGCGCAGGCGCGCCGTGCGCGCATGTCCGCGTCAGTGTATGAGCCGGGGAACGCGGCGAAGGATGACCAGTTTGAGGAGGCGGACGCCTTCCGGGCGCGGATCGAGGCGCTACGGTCGGACATGGGCGACGGCTGGCTGAAGGTGTTCAGCCAGTCGCAGATCGTCGGGTCGCCGCCGCGCGTGTCGTCGTGACCCTTGGAGCTTGGAGCTTTGTTTAATTCTTGCTTCAAGTTTGATCGTGATTTGGATATTCTTCGGACGCGCTTTCGGTGCCCACCACTATGTTTTCGCATTTCTTTTGGGACATGGAGAGTAGTTGATGATGTTCTTTCGTACCTACATGTATACCATTGCGCCTGGAGTGTTCTGTAAATATGTATATGCTAGACTTACCTGCAGCCCTCTTAATATTCTGCGTTTCAGCTCAATAAATCCAGATGCCTGCGTATGAGTTACACACAACAACAGTAAGCTCATGATTTCCAAGATTTCTGCTCTCCCGAAGTGTTTCGTAGTTCAAACTGACATTTGTGTGTCCACTTCGAGGGCCGACGGACGGATAACGGGGCATATACAGTAACTGCGAAAACATATGGACCGGTGTGTGGTAACGCGTTGCCGCCGCGTCGATCGAAGACATTTTCATTGAATTTATTTCATGTTCGAGGTGTCGCGACTGCGTCGGAAGTGTTAGTATCCGGAAGGTTTGATCTGGGGGAGGGGTGGCCGGGGGTCCGGGTGGGGACGGCCAGCGAGCGCCTTTGCGGTTTGCCCTCGCTGTACGCGGCCGCCAACTGGTTGATTCCTTTCCGTTCTTCGTCTCTCGCCCACCCTCCGTCGTTCTTTACCTTCTTCACGCCATCGCCAGCAATGGGTGCCAATCTCTCAAAGGCTTTGGGTGCGTTGTTGTTGTCCTCTCGTCACCTCTTCATGGCCTCCGCGCACGCGACGGGTCCAATCCCCAGCTTTGGGCCGAACATGGGTGACACCGACCGACGACTGACCGACGCTATCTGTCCTCACAGGCAAGATTTTCGGAAACAAGGAGATGAGGCTGCTAATGCTCGGTCTGGACGCTGCTGGAAAGACGAGTGAGTCCCTTGCTTGCTTCATCCGCAGAAGGGTGATAGCGACCTGACCCTGCGCGTATCAAGCTATCCTGTACAAACTTAAGTTGAACCAGTCGGTTACCACTATCCCAACAGGTACGTTTCCTCCTTTTTGTGCGTTGGAAAACAGGTGGCGCGAGTGTATTGACGGGATGCGTGTTCGCGTGTCGGTGCGCAGTGGGCTTTAACGTGGAGACTGTGACGTACAAGAACGTCAAGTTCAACGTCTGGGATGTCGGAGGACAGGACAAGATCCGGCCGCTATGGAGGCATTACTACACTGGCACTCAGGGTCTCGTCTTCGTCGTCGACAGCCAGGACCGGGAACGTATAGACGAGGCGAAGCAGGAGCTCCATCGTATATTGAGCGACAGGGAAATGAAAGAGTGTCTTCTGCTCGTCTTTGCGAACAAGCAGGATCTGCCTGGGGGTGCGTTGCATTGTAGTTTTCTTCCGTGGGGCTATTGCTCAAAAAGCTGCGCGGCACAGCCATGTCACCAGCAGAAGTTACGGAGAAGTTGGGTCTCCACCGGATGCGCGATAGGTCATGGTATGTCCACCCAAGGTGAGTACCTCGCTTTTCTCGGAGGTTTCGTCCCGATTCTCAAAGTGTCGTCAGTTGCGCAACCACAGGCGAGGGTCTCTTTGAAGGCCTTCAATGGCTCTCGCAGAACGTCAAGAAGCGCCAGCAGTGAATACCCTGCTGGTGTGTTGGTCCGCTTCGGGAGACCAACTTTTTCCTCTCTCATCTTCTGCTTTATACCCCACACATGTCCCAGGTGATCTTGACTATGTAACGGCCCGCATGACGCACGCACACACGCACGACGGACAATGGTCCACACGCTTTCAACCGCTGTCTCTTCCTATCCTCATACCGCCACGCGCCGACAGGCAAGCCACCGCTACGACTACCTACCTAGTTCGCTCCTCATGTCTTCATGTCCATGTGTGTTACCCCGTTTGCCTCGAAGATACACCACTGTATTCGCGCTTTTAATGGATAGGCTGCTGCCTGCTTCGATCTGCGGTTCTCATGCGTATCCTCCGTCCTGTCTAGGCATGCATGCGGACTTGAATTTACTACACTGTGCTCTATCACCATCCAATCGTTTCTGCATTCGAATACAAATGATGCAACACCAGGCATCCTGTCTCGACCCCGACCCATGCCCGAGGCTATTCGAACTGCATCTCCCGGATTAGCCACCACTGGGCCATAGCAGATTGCCAATACCTCCACAGAGGATGGGACAAAGTCCGATTTACATAAGAGCTCCCTCCGGTTTGCCGGCGAGGACACGGTGCTCATGATGACGCCTTCGCCGCAACGGGGCGCGAACAGGCCTTCCTCAGCACCTCTCGCGCCCTGAATTCCGAATTGCAGCGAGAGCGCGGCGTATATCTCAGCCCCAACCAGTAGCCAGCCCTGTCTTCCCCCCAATTGCGACCACATAGAACTCGACGGAACCATGTCTGTGTCCGCTGCGCTGAAGCACGGGTTCAGGGCGGCACGCGGCACCATGCCGCTCACGCGCGCTTTCACCTCGGGCTCGGTGGACGGCTTCGTTGGTGCCGTCGGGAATACGCCTCTGGTCAGTCCCTCTCGCTGCTCTTGCTACTTGACGTCGAGGTCGGCCATGGACACGGGTTTTGAAGACCGCTTGCGGATGACGCGCAGATTCGCCTGGAGAAGCTCTCGCGGCAAACAGGGTGCAACATCGTCGCGAAGAGTGAGCTTCAGAACCCCGGCGGGAGCGTGAAGGATCGGGCTGCACTGGGGGTCATTCAGGATGCCGAGGAACGGGGCTTGTGAGTGGCTTTCTGGGTTGCATTTCGTCGTCATCGTTGTCTGACGGAGAGCCTGTCAGGCTGAAGCCTGGAGGGACCGTCGTAGAGGGAACCGCCGGGAACACCGGCATCGGTCTCGCGCATGTATGTAGAGCACGGGGATACCGCTGTGTCATCTTCATGCCCAACACGCAGGTGCGTCTCATCAGTATCTACGCATACATCAACCACCACGGCCCGTGAGCTCATGTGTGCCGCCATCTTCGCGCACTTCCCCTTCCATTCATCCCTCGCGCTCCAAACAGAGTCAAGAAAAGATCGACCTCCTGCGAATGCTCGGCGCCGAAGTGTACCCCGTACCTGCAGTCCCGTACGAGGACCCTAAGAACTACAACCACCAAGCGCGCGACTTCGCCAAGGACCTCCCGAACGCGATCTGGACGGACCAGTTCGACAACACCGCCAACGCCGCCGTGCATCACCGCACAACCGGCCCCGAGATCTGGGCGCAGACTGGCGGGGCCGTCGACGCGTTCATCTGCGCGACCGGCACGGGGGGCACGCTCGCAGGGGTAGGGCGCGCGCTCAAGGAGAAGAGCGACGGGCGGACGCAGGTGTGGCTTGCAGACCCCCCGGGCAGCGTGTTACATAGTTACGTGACGAGCGGGGGAAAGCTGAAGGAACGCTCCGGGGGTTCGATCACGGAGGGTGAGCTGATCCTCTCGCTGTCGCACTGGAGAATCTGCAGACTGATGGACGGTGGGGGCCCCTGTAGGGATCGGCCAGGGACGCATCACGAACAACCTAGGCACGTTCGTGACGGAGCTGGACGGCGCGCTGCATATACCAGACGAGAAGAGCATCGCGATGTTGTACGAGCTCTTGGATACCGAGGGCCTATACCTCGGCGCGAGCTCCGCGCTGAACGTGGTCGCGGCCGTGGAGCTAGCGCAGAAATTGGGACCTGGTGCGTTACTACACTAGGTATTTTCGTAGCTGGGACCTACTAACCCTTTGTGCGCATCAGGCAAAACCATTGCGACGATCCTTTGCGATGGTGCCTACCGGTATCAGAGTCGATTATTCTCGAGAACGTGGCTGAAGTCGAAGGGGCTTGAGGATGCTATCCCAGAACACTTGAAGAAGTACGCTGTATTGAACTAGTTCATGTCTTTTAGATGATCCCACTGGGGGATAGTCGACTTCGGAAACTACAATTTTGGAAGAACAGAGGTGCTTGAATTGTACGACACTGATGGTGAAACGGTATCATGCTTGCCTTCCAAGCAAGCGGCGTGGGTTCGACTCCCGCTCAGTGTATCGTCGGTGTGCAGTCTTCCTTTTGGCAACTTTTCTTCTTGCACGATATTCAGACTACGTACAGACGTTTGGTAACACATGAGAGATGACTGCTGGATACGCGTTGGTCTTGAAGTTAGCGCAGCTGCGGATCAAACGAAGGACAGGTGGGTGGTGTTTTTCCTCGGCATGCCCTGTTTTTCACCGCCATGACAGTAATGGGCCTTGGTGCATGCGGGAATAAACGACGGACCCCTATTCTGACCCCAGTTTTTGGATTGGATGAAGGACCATATACGACTTCAGACCCTCCGTTTTGCATGCGGGACGAGCTTATTTTGAAATGATAGCATTGGACTAAGTCATCGACGCACTATTCACCTAGCTCAGTCCGAAGAGCCTTAACCTCATCCTTCAGCTCCTCGATCCGCAGCTTCCTCTGAGCGACTATCTCCTCCAAACCAGAACACGCAGCCTCCGACACCGCGACGACACGCGTGTTCATTGTCTCCGTCAAGGCGGCCTGTCCGTCCAACAACAATCAATACGAGCTCCTTTGTCGCACCAAGCACACCAACCACACACCTTCAAGTCTCTCTCGAGACCCTCCCCGACCCGGTCCCAGTCCTTCCACCACCGCCTCTTCGCCTTCTCCCACCGTCCGACGGCCCACCGCACGCCGGCCGCGGCGCCGAGCATCCCGACCCCAACCGCGGTCTCCGTGCCCATTCCGACGTCGATCACGCCCCCGAGCAGCTGCAGCTCCGTCGCCCAGCCCGCCCACGCGACGCCCAGGCCCCCGAGCATGCTCCCGCTCATGCCGAGCACGGCGCGCTGCGCAGAGGCGTGCAAGCGCTCTGTCGGGAAGCCGAGTTGCGCCTGGCGGGCGTGGAGAGGAGAGATCAAGGCGGCGGGGGTGAGGGTGTAGGAAGGCGACGAAGCGATACGTGCCAGGGCATTGAGCAGGACAGTGGAGTGGTAAGGAGAGCTGGGCGGGAAGGAGCGCGCGAGGGCAGTCGCGGAGTGCGTGAGGGACGCCTGCAGCGACGCGATACGGCCCGCGTGGAATACGAGCTGTCGCAAGCGCATGAGCGATCAGTAAACAGCCCAAGAAGATTCTCGAATATCAGCAGCGCACCTTTCGCTCGAGATCCCTGCACCATGCACGGTCAACGGCTGCAGTGACGGCCTCGCGGACGTCGTCGACGCGCCAGAACAGCTTGTACCACTGCAGCGCGTCCATCATCGGCTGCACGCTCCGCTTCGCCTGCGCGACAGCCTTTGCTATCTCGTCCCCATCCTTGCCGCCCGCGCCGAACACCTCCAGGTGCGCCTTCGCCTTCGCTTCCTCCATCTGGCTACGCAGGGTACTCGTCGACGTCAAGACTACATCCGCATCCGACTTGGCTCTGCAGAGCACGCCGTGGGCGGTGGCGAGTGCATCCTTGATCAGTGTGCGCCCGGTCTGCGCGTGGACGGCGGCGACTGAACCGCCGTGGACGCTCGACAGAATGTCCTTCACGGCGTTAGTGACGCTGGCGATATTGGAGCCAGAAGCGTCGTCCTGGTACCGCTGCACAGATAAAGAGGACGCAGATCCGTCCGCGAGCACACCTAACCCATAGAGTGCCCGCGCAGGGTCCACGAACAAGACATGTAGGCTCTCCAGCGAATTGAGCGTAGTTGTCTGGGAGCCATGCCTCGACGCAGCTGGTTGGGAGGAGGGAGGAGAGATAATAGCGAGGATGGCATTCTCGCGGGAGAGAGGCAGAGTGGTGGTTGAAGAGGTGGGGAGAACGGATATGAGAGATGTTGAGACCGGGTTGCAGACAATGATAGGTACATCTGCGTTGAAGAGAGCTTTGGAGACCGTAATATCGGGCGAGACAGAAGAGCTGGGGGAGTTGAACTCAGTGAGCTCTATTGGCACGCCGAAACGTTGCAACCACGACGATTGGACGAGAACGACGTCTTGGTCCTGGGATGAGGATGTACCGTGTCTAGCGTTGCAGGTGTGAGAACCTGGCACCGGACGGCTGTGAAAATGAGAACGTACTGAAGTTTGACGGTACGGCTTCCCTCTGGTTGAGCATTCCACCGCGAGTGGAGAGCTTTGCGCTGCTCGTCTGATACGAATGGGTCTTCTAGGAGAGCTGTAACCAGCTCGTTCGCGCCGGCCATGCGGTTGACACCACAGACTACACGCTGATTTGAGCACACATTGTTCTGACCCTTCCATGCTGCTTGGGGAATGATTGTCAATAGAAAGACGCACCGACGACCCTCACCCTGTCCTTCTCTCTTTTCTCCGGTGCAAGCGTTAGGTCATCATACACCTTTCCCAACACATCCTCCCAGAATTGTAAAGACTCCCGTAAATGCACGCCATCCGGACTCGGCCTTGCACTGGGCAGAATGCGGGGAAGGAGCGTGGTGGTTTTGTGTAGCGTAGTCAAGAGGCTGGGTCGCGAGTCCTCTTGTGTTCGCGCAGCGGTGGTGGAAACGCATCGAGCACCATATCGACGCGTATTCCGTGCAGCGCATCGCACCGCTCTAAGTGTAGACGAGCTATGATGTTGAGCTGAAGAGCGAAGAAGGCCAGAGGAGGCCAGACATGTCGGCATGGATGAGAGTCACGATCATATGAGACGCGCTCCGTTGGCGCGCAACCGTCGCGTGCAGCTCTGGCTTCCGAGTCCACCCTTGCCCGACTTTGAACTCCACACACAACCCGAAACTATGTAGTGTACGCATAGTTCATCCAGAAAGTATCTGTACATATTACACGCGTCCGCTCTGCGCGACAACAAGTTCTACCTTGGGCTACTGTACAGTCTCACTCGTGGGTGACCACGATCTTTGGTGGTGGCGGTGGTGGCGGGCCCGCTCTACTGTTCGCAGCGCCCCCGTCCTCCTCGTCGCTCTCTTCTCCAATGTCAAACAACTCCTCTCGCTCATCCCATACGTCCGATAATCTTGTCGCTTTTGGAACGACAGGGCGGTTCGGGGTTGTTGGCTTGGCGGGGGAGGCCAAGGGAGTGTGGTGGAGAGGAAGGAGTTGCGTTCCATCGGCGTCGTCTTCTTCGTCGTCGTCTGACGGGATGGATTGGGTGTCGAGTGGGCGATACAGACGATGGATCTGGACGCGCAACAGCGTAAACGAGCGGAATGACTAGGGGGCCGAGGACTGGAAGCGGGACTTACTTCCCGCCTGTGCCGGTAATACCGCTCGAGGTGGTAGGCAACATACAACCCCATTGTCGAACCAAGCAGGTTGGCCTGAAACTGAACAATGAGCAAACCGGGGAAGAACGGTGTTACGTCGGCCGACGACTGACCGCAACATCGCCGACCTGGAATTCTTTGTACTAGATTTGCGCTCAACATTCCGTTACGCGTGGTCATTAAAACGGAGTGACGTACCGGCAGCATAGACTGCACAAACTCACTGACTATGCCTCCAAGGAAGAAGCATACTACACCCGTGAAAATGAGAGGCGCACTGCGCCAGAACCAGATACGTCTTGCATCCCTGAATACGTCCCGGGGGAAAGTTGGAGGAGCGGGGGCCTAAGGACAGTCTAGCGACTTACTCTTCGACATCGAAGATGAAGTAGAAAACCGCGGTTGCAAGGCCCATGCAGAGGAAATGCAGTAGTTTGTCATTGAGAGGTAGCGAGTGTGAGAAGTTGGTGAACCCGAGGAATGCCAGGGAGAGAAGGATGAGGGAGGTGAAGATGAGGAACCACTGCCTTGGGGTCAATGTGTGGCCGAAGAAGGATGGATAGAACAAACTCACTGGTCGCAGACGGAGAGGCAGGTCATACTTTGGTATGTGGAAATGATGCGAACGCATGACAGCCTTGTTCACCTTGCGGACCGCCTTGCGAGATTGGCGTGCAGTACGAGTCCATGGCGATTCGTCGTTACCCTCAGGGAGACCAAGCATAGTTGAAACGGTCGCTAAGCATACACGCGGCCTATAGAAAAGTTGACCCAGACAGTGTGTATGCTGAGTGCACAGGTCAACCTGGAGATGATGGATAGGTCACAGAGTGTAAGAGTTGGAGGGGAGGAAAGCAGTCGTTGCAGAGTCCGCGGAGGTGCTGGATGTACCGCCTCTAGTGGTTATTACGCGCTATTGCTGACGTTATAAGCCTAGATTAACCTTATCAGATAAACCTAGACTTAGACTACTTATATGATTACCCTGGCTAATTGTGGAGTGTTATTCAGTCCGACGCTCGCCGCCCCGTCGCCCTTCCGCACAACCCCCGCCATGCCGTCACCAAAGCCATGTCTTTCCGCATCCTCCAAGTCGCCCGACTTTCTGTTTTGCCTTTAAGACCTCTATCGAGGGGTGCACTCCTACTACGAACTATGTCTTCGAGCACGAGCGATGTCCAATCCAAACTTGCCTTGTTCTCCACTTGCGAGATCTCCGACGCTCTCATCAAGCTGGGCTCGCCACACGGCGGACACATCCCCGACATGAAGATGCTTTCCCCCGCAGACCAGAGTACGCGCCTCTGTGGCCCAGCCTACACGGTCCAGATGGTTCTTGGTTCCAACAAGGACGCGCCCAAGCTCACCGCGCACTTTGTGGACACTGTGCCGCAAGGTTCCGTGGTCGTAATCAACGCGCCAGATCGTTTAGTAATGTCTCTTAGTGTTTCTATTGCGCATGCTGAGTGATCTTGTCCGTACAGGTGTGAAGAACGCGGTCTGGGGCGGCTTGATGACCGCCGGCGCGAAGTCTCGCGGCGCGCTCGGCGTGGTTATCGCTGGTCGGTGCAGGGACCTCGCTGAGCACCGCGACGCATCTTTCCCCGTCTTCGCGAGGGGCCACTCCACGCTGGGTCAGTCGCCGTTTACCCGCCCATCGGAGGTGAACATTCCCGTCGTCATCCGCTCCCCGGACGTCTCCGAGGAAGACTTCCCCCCAGTACGAGTTGAACCTGGTGATTGGGTGGTCGCGGACGAGGATGGGGTCGTCTGCGTCCCGGTTGTGAGGGCGGAGGAGGTAATAGCCTTGGCTGTGAAGGGAAAGGAAGTCGACGCGCGCTGCATGGAGGATATCAAAGCGGGGAAGGGCGTTCAGGAATCGTTCAAAAAGTACCGCGGGAAATTGTAATCCATGATGTGCATGATTGTACATCGCATACACCGAAGAAATGTAGAAGTATAGAAACCACGGGGGTTCTTTCGAACCTACTTATGGTGCCTCCGCATTCAGTTTCCTTTGGCCCCCATCTGCAGCCTGAGGAAATTTTGGCCGCGCAGTGGGATGCTGACATGTGTCTGGATAACTTTAAATGGGAAGTACTAGCAGGGAGTTGATTGGATTGTCACTTTCACACATGGACAATGAGCGTTATATGCATGCACACATAGGACCACAAAATAAACGTATAGTAGGATAGCAGGAAAGATGTCCAGAGCAAACGCAAAGCAAAGCACGCACAAGAAAGCAAGACGGAACACGAAGTTCATCGCAATCGACCGATTCTTACTCCTCAGCGTACTCCGGTGGAGGTTCGAGCCGTTCCGCCCGAATTTCCTGCATCACCCGCCGCAGATTCTCCACCTCCGCCCGGAGTCCTAGCACGTCGGTCGTCGAGATCGAGCCCCCTGGCGTGAGCGGATCTCTGCTCGACGCCGAACCCGTCTGCGAGCCAACGTTGGACGATGTGGTCACCGACGGCGGGGACTGCTGGGGCCTCGTTGGGGTTGCCTCCCGCCGACGCTCCTTCATAGACAAGTTGGGCGACGGCGATACGGCGGTGCTTTCGTACGCTCCCATGTCGCCCGCGCCAATCCCTGCGAAGCCCGCTGTCGTATCCGAGTGCGTGGTGACTGGCACGTAATCCGAGCTGGGGTTCTGGTAATACGGTGTAACTGTCGGGTGGTGCGGGGCGCGTTCTGCTACTTCGGTCTGCTCTGCCGCCCTGTATGGCCCCCTGCGCCGCTTGAGGAGGAGCATGACGGAGATCGTCACAATGATGCCGACGAGGGTCACACCACCGACCACACCACCGATGATTGCGCCGATGTTCCTACTTGATCCCCGTGCGCCGCTTGGCTGAGTGCCGGTTGTATCGACAGCGATGGTCTTGTTGGAAACGCTGCGAGTAGAGGTGCTCAGCCTACCTGCCGCAAGCAAGCATCTCGTAACTTACGTGAGTGCAAGATGAGAGAACACGCCACCGAGTGCAGGGCTGGCACGAAGGAGTCAGTCAGAGTAGTGCTGCGAAGATGACCACGCTCACCCAGCGAGACCATTCCTCCAGGCATTGTTGGTGGTGTCGTATCTCTCCGGAAAAACTCCTGCGCTTATATTGGAGTTCGCATGGTTGTGGACCCTTTGGATCAAAGTGTCTCGCACGGTGATATCTGACATGAACGCAGACGCGTGCAAACTCCACGCTAAAAAGAGAAATAAAATGGGCTCTAGGGAGGAAAAGGACCACGGGGGGTAATAGCTCACCAGTATTGCCGTACGGTATACTTTCGCTGTCGATAGGTAAGCCCCACTGTGTAGCCGTCGCCAGCAGGCTGTTCAAATACTGTGTATGCAAATCGACTACCTGACATGGTTCAATGAGTATAGGGGATAATTCAAAAGGTTCGCATTAATTCAAAGCTCACCTGCTGCGGCACGAAGTCCAACCCCAGCATCTTGTCGGCGAAGAGGTTGTACATCAGCGACCAAGACTGCTGGTTCCCATAGCCACCGAGCAAGCGTGACCCGCCGGAGGACATCGCAAGGGACAACCACGAGTTGAGGAGCGAAGAGGCTTGATTCTACAGTGCTCATTTATGTAGTCCGCCACCTCGCAGACACTGCAAAACCGCGACCATGCACTCACGCCATATGCTGTCGCATCGGAATCTTCGCCGAGGGCATGTGCGATCTCGGCCATGGCCTTCACACCGATGATGCCCTTGAGAGCGATGTTCGCCAAGTCAGTCTTGTCCCCGTCTTGGTTTGTCCTGACGAGCCCTTAGTGAGCATTGCTACACCGTAGACCTTGATCTAGAGCAAGACTGACTGGTTGTTAGGCTGGAGCGCATCGCTGACCAGGTAGTCAGCCCATCGCTTTGTCGTGTTGTACTGCAATAACCTGTCCGTAAGCACGCGAGGGGTCATTTACACTTGCTGCAACCTACGTATTGCGAGAGCAACGACCCGTCGCCCGATATCCTCGCGTGCGCCAACTCCAGGATGAGCATGTTCCCAGACTCTGAAGGGACATAAACGTAACCCCAATCATTACATAGCATATAAGGTGGTCCAGGGGGGAAGAGTACTCACGTTCAACGCCTTTTTCGAGTGCGGCTTCGGGGCCGGGGGCCGCGGGATACGCGCTTCCAAGGTCCATAGCGGCGAATGGCTGGCTTGTTAGACTAGTTAGACTAGCTTGAGTTTCTAAGAGAGGCTGGAGCAGGCCGCCCCCGATCGATGCGTTTAGGTATAGAAACATCGGGAACGCTGCGTAAATATGCTCCACAGGGTTGACACGACTATGAACGCAAACAAAAGCGGTGACCATCGGTCATAAACACGTACTGGGCATAAAGAGGATACGAACCGATCCGTGCCCTGGTTCTTCATGAAGATCTTGATGTCGCTTGGAACGACGTTACCATTCGAGTCGATGCCAACGGTGAAATCGAGTGTGCTCATGGTCTGTCGGGTAGCGAGTGAGATGATATCCGAGTACTGCGAAGAGATCTTGGCCGCCGCGGTCATGATCTTTTGGTCGAGGGCCACCGCGCGGTCGTGCGCCCCCGCATAGTCACCAGTGAACGCATCCATCTGCAACAGCGGCCGAGTAAGAATGTTGACCTGCTAGAGACAAAGAACAGACACTCACCGCATCTTCAGCACTTTTGTATTGCGTCACATAGTACGGCTTCCGTTGTTGGATGGCACCACCGGGTGCGGTGTACGTGATGCAGGGGTCTCGAACGTATCCAACGGACCAAGTGACGGGGGAGGCGGTCGACTGGATCGTCCCGAGGTCTACCGCTAACCCGAACACGGTGAAGTTTCTATACCGCAATTCGCGTGAGTGATGAGGCCAAGCGTCCCGAAGGAAAGGATTTACGGCGCAATGGAGGCAAATGCATCAGACGCGGTATTTGGAAGAATACCGTTCATCTGGAACCCGTTACGGACGGCATCTCCCAGGTCTATTTGCCATGAAATGCCAGATTGCGACTGGAAAAGATGTTGAGCAGAAACAACGCGGAGACGCACGCCGGGGACCTGGACCTGTGGCATGCTGTTGTACTCACCGTGGGCATTGCATAATACACCGTACCGTCCTGTGCTTGGTTCGCATTCTCGACGTTCTGCTGGGAGTTCTGCAACAATACCTTATGGTATATAGAGTTGCCTGTGTTCGCATTACTCCACTTGACCAAGCTAGACCTATCGCCAGACGCCCACTCTGTGAGATGCAATATCAGCTAATACCGGCCAAGAGCCGCCGCCTGGATAGAGCGCCGATCGTACCTGCACTGATATCAGAGTACAGTTGAACGGGATAGCTGTTCCCATCAAGGGATTGGGCCTCCACAGACACATAGGAGAATGGAATCGACTGCTTGACCCAGTCGTCGGGCTGACCACCAACTTGCTTAGGAAGTAGACCATTCAAACAAGGAGACCACACACCTCAACCGGACTTAGGAACGTAATGGTGATGTTCATCGGCCCTGCCTGCATAACGAAGATGGATCGCGTGGGCGTAACTTGAATGTTGGTAACGTTCGCAATCCCAGAACCATCATGACCCATCCATTGGTACGTCACTCCGTTCACCCGGATCCTGCCTTCCCAACCAATAACCGGATATGGTCCCTGGGTCATTCGACTCAACATCTATCGCTCGCGTTGAACAGAAGACTCACAGTGAAGTTCCAGATCTGCGGCCAACTGTTTGAGAGAGGGGCGGAATTGTTCACGCTCTCATACCATACGCTCATGTAAGGTGTCTTGACGGCGAGAGGTATGGCTGCCGGAAAGAGTGTCTGTATGGGGCCTTGTGCGCGAATAAGAGACAAGAAGGCCGACATAAATAGTAAGAACCGAAGTGTAGAGAGTGCCATGCCAGGCCAGGAGGCGCAAGAAGGCCGGGCAGGACAGGGACTGGCAGAGGCAAAACCGAGAGGCACAGAGAGCTGGCAATAGAGGGCTCAGGGCTGGAGATGGTAGGATGCCTCGGAGCGAGAAGGGGCTGCAATCCTTGGCCGCTCCGGTGACCCAGTTGCAGTGACAGAATCCAATCAGCTCCAGTCGTCCCGGCAGTCGCTTCCTGTCAAGCCAAGGCCATCCAAGGCGCCGTCTAGGCGCCATGGTAGTCTTCCCTAGGTAGACCTCAGACATTCTGTGGTCGGTGAGCATGCGCAGGAGCAGGGGTGATTATCACCTAACTCATGAGAGGGTAAGTCACGTCAATGAAGCTCAGGCTACCTTTCTTTTTGAGGCTCGTTGAACTCACGTTTTTGAAGACGAGACGTACAGGCTTGTCTGGCCGGCCGAGCCATCACTGTAAGCCGCACAGACCTGTGACATGGCGGCTGGTGGAACAGCCATGAATGAACTTCTGACCATGATGGTGATAGGCGCGGAAAGACGAAGATCTTCATGCCGCTGACAAGAAGCGCCCGTCAGGTCATGGAGGAAGTTGTATGGATATGTCGACATACGCTCAGGAAATATAGAATACGAAAACCGCGAATTTTTTCTCCCAAGCGTGGACAAGGACATTAGAGTTTGAACATCGTCCTAGTAGCTCAATGCCTAATGGGAATCGTGGGAAATAATCCAGACACCCCGAAGTCTCGCCATTCGTTGCATGAAACTTTGACAGCGTAGAAGTACCAAGGCCAACCCTGGCTACTGCAGATACATACAAGAGACATAGTTTTAAGCGAAAAGTATCAGTAAGTGTGGTTCAGAATTGCCACTCTCCTTTGAGCGGTTAGGACTGATGCGCGCACATGGGGGAACTAGCAAAAGAGCAAGTTCAGTACATAATGCGATGGCAAGTGCAACGATCAGAGCATTGCAATGCGAGGCTGAACGCGAAGGGCCTCGGGTGCGTGACCGGCCGGCTCCTATTCCTCAGCGTACTCTGGCGGGGGCTCCAGCCTTTCTGCCCGAATTTCCTGCATCTCCCGCCGCAAATTCTCCATTTCCTCCAGAATCCCCAGCACGTCCGTTGTCGAGACCGGATTACCTGGTGAGCGCGGGTTCCTGCTCGACGCCAAACCTGTCTGCGAGCTGACATTGGCTGATGACGCCATCGACAGCGCGGACTGGTGTGGACTGGTTGGCGTCGCCTCATGATGACTTGCCTTCGTAGACGATGGCGATATGTGGCTTTCGTGTGCTCCGGTGTCTCCTGCGCCGACTCCCGCAAATTCTGCCGTCATGTCTAAGTGTTGGTTGACATGCATGTGCCAGTGGTCTTGGCCATGTCCTGCGCGGTCGGAGTCAGCCGTGGAGTTTAGGTAGCACGATGTGAGTGTAGGGTCGTGGGGGTTTTGTTCTGCGACTTCGTCCCTGCCCGCTTTCTGCTGCTGCTGCCTGCGCCTCTTGCGGACGCGAATGATGAAGATCGCCACGATGAGACCGACGGTGGCCAGACTGCCGATCACACCACCGATGATCGCCGCGGCATTACGTCTCGATCCCGATTTGGATCCACCCGTTTGCTGACCGCTGGTCGAATCGACGTCGACAGAGATGGTCTTGTTGGGAATACTGTGAATAGGCGTGTTTAGAAGTACAATCGAGTATCTCGCCGAATTCATCACTTACGTGAGTACGAGGTGAGAGAATATGCCACCAAGTGCAGGGCTGGCAACAAGAGGCCAGTTAGCAATGCTATGGAAATGTTCAAAATGTACACTCACCCAGCGAAACCACTGTTCCCGGAATTGTCTAGGGTGTTGTATGTCTCCGGCAACACCCCGCTGCTCAAGTTGGAGTTCGCATGATTGTATACGCAATTGATTAAACTGTCCCGTATGGTTGTATCTGAAACGAATGCAGACACGAACATGGTCCATGCTAATGGGATAGAGAAGTGTTTCCAATGAGGAAAAGGTTCGTGATGCGGTATGGCTTACCTGCATTACCGAACTGACCCGGTGTGCTGTCGATAGGTAAACCCCACTGGGAAGCGGTCGCCAACAAGCTCTTCAAATACTGCGTGTGCGTGTCAACGACCTAAACCGATTCGAAGACGGTAAGGCATAGATCACGGGTTTGGGGTGAACTCGAAGCTCACCGACTGGGGCACGAAATTTAGCCCGAGCATCTTGTCAGCGAAGAGGTTGTACATCAAGGACCAAGACTGCTCGTCGCCATAATTTCCGAGCAAGTGCGAACCACCAGCGGACATCGCGAGTGACAGCCACGAGTTGAGGAGCGAAGAGGCTTGATTCTACCATCCTCATTGATCAACTATCTCGCACCACCGTAAGCCGACTGCTAGCAGTAGCACTCACACTGTACGCTGTCGCGTCGGAATCTTCGCCAAGCGCATGGGCGATCTCAGCCATAGCTTTCACGCCGAGGATTCCCTTGAGAGCAATGTTCGCGGGGCTGGGCATGTTCCCGTCCTGGTTTGTCCTGAGAACCTTCATCAGCGCGGGTCCGGCTCAACATGTCAAAATACAGTAAAAGGCACGTACTGATTCTCCGAGTGGAGCGCGGTGCTGACCAGGTAGTCAGCCCATCGCTTTATCGTATTGTACTACAAGCACGCATCACTGAGCACGCAAGGGGTCAACTGCGCCCGTCACCACCTACATATTGTGATAACAATGTCCCATCGCCTGACATCCTTGCGTGCGCGAGCGCCATGAGGAGCATGTTTCCTGACTCTAAAGGAACGCAAAGGGCAGCACCAGTCATGACGTAGCCGACGGCATGGGCCAAAGCGAAAGAGTTCTCACCTTCGACACCCCTCTGAGGCATGGCCTCAGGAGCGGGGGCAGCGGGATACGCTGATCCGATGTCCATTGCCGCAAATGTCTGGCCCGTCAGTTTGGCTTGGGATTCGAGGAGTGGCTGAAGCAGTGCCCCGCCCAGCGACGCGTTGAGGTATAGGAGCGCTGGAAACGCGGCATAAATGTGTTCCACCGGGTTCACGCGGCTGAAAACGCAAATAAACATCGTGACCATGATTTACTAGCACACTGTGGGCATGAAACAGGACTACGAACCGGTCGGTGCCCAGGTTCTTCATGAAGATCTTGATGTCGTTTGGCACAGGGTTCCCGCTTGAGTCAGTACCGACGGTGATGTCGAGCGCGCTCATAGTCTGCCGCGTAGCGAGCGAAACAAGGTCTGAGTACTGCGACGATATCTTAGCTGCGGCGTTCATGAGCGCCTGGTCCAGAGCGACGGCGCGGTTGTGTGCTTCAGCGTAGTCACCTGTAAAAGCATCCATCTAGAAGCAAGTCTATTCAGAACGTTAAGGGCAGTTGGAAATAAAGCAACTGACACACACCATGTCTTCAACGCTCTTGTATTGTGTCACATAGTACGGCCTCCGATGTTGAACTGCCCCATCCGGAGCGCTATATGTAATGGAGGGGTCGCGAACGTATCCAGTTGACCAAGTTACGGCGGAAGAGGTTGACTGGATCGTCCCGAGATCTACTGCCAGGGCGAACACGGTATAGACTCTATGCATTAGTATGTGTTAGCGATGAGTCGAAGGATACCGAGGCTCAAAGGAAGCGACTCACGACTGGATGGGCTCGAACGCGGTAGACACAGAGTTCGAAAGCACGCCGTTCGCCCGAAACCCGTTACGGACGGTCGAAGCAACGTCGATTTGCCATGAGACGCGAGATTGTGACTGCGTGTTTGTTGAGCACGGAAGGGAGTATACAGACCTGCGAAGCAATATTGTGCTCACCGCAGAAACGGCGTAATACGCTGTACCATCCAGGGCCTGGTTCCCATACTCGGAGTTCTGCTGGGGGTTTTGCAGCTGTATCTCAAGGTATACGGAACGACCCGTATTTCCTTTACTCCACCGGACCTGACTATACCTATCGCCAGATGCCCATTCTGCAAAAGATAGTTTCAACCAAAAGCCCAGGCCCCGACTATGCCCAGTCATACCTGCTGTGATATCAGAGTATAATTGTACAGGATAGCTGTTTCCGTCAAGAGACTGAGCTTCCATGGAGACGTAAGAAAATGGAATTGACTGCTTGACCCAGTCGTCGGGCTAATGGAGTTATCAAACTGTTGAACAGAGCTTACGCCATTCAACAACAGGATAACACACCTCGACTGGGCTGAGGAAGGTAATGGTGAGGTTCATCGGCCCTGCCCGCATAACAAAGATAGTTCGTGTGGGCGTAATCTGAATGTTGGTAATATTTGCAATCTTTGAGCCAGACTCTGCCACGTCCCCACCCAACCACTGGTAGGTCGTTCCGTCCACCCTGATTGTGCCTTCCCAGCCGATGGTCGACTACGCTCTCTGTTTTAGTGTATGTTATCCTTAACCCTTGGACAGTCCACTCACCTTATTAAAGCTCCAGAAATACGGCCAGGAATTGGACAGAGGTGAGGACCCATAAGTGCCCTGGTGCCATACGTTCATGTATGGGGTCTTGACAGCAAGAGGGATGGCGGCCGGAAAGAGCGTCTGTATGGGGCCCTGTGCACGGACGAAAGACAAGAAGGCCAGCATACATAACATGAAAAAAGGTATAGAAGGTGACATGCCAGGCCTGGAGGCCCAAGAGATGGGGCAGAGGAGAGGCTGGGAGAGATATCGATCGAGAGGAGAGATGGCCCGCAAACGAGGGCCAGGGATGGTAGGATGCCTGAGAGCAGTAAGAGGTGGCTATAATTTTCGTTCGCCGCTCTGAGGACCCATTTGACCCCCGATGGCAATCAGCTCAGTTGCCCTTAGCTGTCGGCTCAGTTGTCCGTAGCAGTCAGCTCAGTTGTCCATGGCGGTTAGCTCAATCATCCATGGCAGCCGCCTTCCCATCGGGCAAATGCCATCGAGGGTGCTGCCCTGGCGCTGTTGTGGTCTTCTCAAGATACACCTCAGATGCTCTGTGATCGAGGAGGATGATTATCCGAATCAAGTCATAATCATAGGTGAGTCAGAGTGAGGTCGCCATCTGCATCTTTGGTTTCAACGTTGAATTCATATTTTGAAGAAGACACGTACGAGTTTATCTGGCAGTAAAGCCATCGCGACAACTGGGCGTACATGGCGGGTGGTGGAAAGGCCGCGGGTAGCCTTTCGAATGATGATGGTCCGAGAAAAAAGAACTCGTCCGGAATCCGAAACGTGTTCGACCGTCGCTTTAAGCGCCCGTGACATCTATGCCTGACTGTAAGTATTTGGGTAAGCTTACGGAACAGTGGTTGAGTCAGTTGAATAACACTGCTCGCGAACATAGCAATCGGAGAGCACGACGACTTCTGGGACCCTATTGATAAAGCACGATAATGAAGACGCATGCCGAACGTAAATACTAAGTACTCAATATTAGTAATACATTGCCAGTCTGACCTGTTCCGAGCTAGTATGGCTACATAAGTAACAGAAACACATAGCACAGCCATGCGCATAAAAGAAGTAGAAGAACATAAGGATACACGCATCCTGCGCGCGTTATTGGGCTGCCCGCAACACCGCAATCAAAGCCACCAGGGAATCCCACGACGAGCCTTCCTTATCCACCTTCACAAGACTGACCATCGCCCAACACTGCTGTCCAACACAAGTCCTGCTCTAGGATCGCCATCGGGGTATACGTCGTCGACACGAAGAGCTTCAAGGGGCCTGCTCCCTCCCACCCCCTGAGCGTGAGGGCCGCGAACTCGACCGAGCCTGCTCCGATCAGAAGGCACGAATGCTTCTCGAGCGGTGCAAAGGGACACGAGGGGGGATCGGGGTGGTATACGAAGGAGATGGAGTGCCGGCCTGCGTCCACGCACGCGGGCCACGGCTAGAGGTCTGTGTCCGAGTCGTTGCTGAAGCCGACAGCGTAGGAACGTTCCCCGGAGGGGGATGTGGCCTTTTCCCTGGCGCCGTCGCCGTATCCTGCGGCGGGGCCGTTGGCAGAGCGCTTGTTGCCGCTGCTGCTGTGAGCGAGTCGCGCACCCCCTTGGACGAGCAGGTCACCACTGGCTCGCCTCCAGGCGCACAAACTGACACGACAGAGGCGTGTGCTCACCTTGCTTGCGAACGGCTTCGCGGGGTGCTTGCGGTACAGGTGCATATGGAACCGCGCCGTGGACTCAAGCGTCTTCATGTCCGTGCGTGTCGCCCCGCTGGGGATGCTCACCCGCGCCTTTTCCTGGCCGTTCGCCGCGAAGAGCGGGTTGCTACGCTCGGCAACCATCGCCTTCCGTCGCAGTCGCACCGACAGATCTGCGTCGTCCATGCCGTTCTCCTGGAAAATCCCGGCGCCCACCGCGGCATGGACCTTCTTGCTGAGGCTCGCGCGACGGAAGAACGACGAGAGGGAGCCCTTGATATGCACGCGGAACGGCGTAGGGTTGTTCCACCGGGTGATGCGCGCCCAACCCTCGCGCGGTACGTGGTGGTGCCCCGCGTGCTTGGCGGGGGTCTTGGGGCGCGCGAGGCACCACGTGGGGAACACCTGCGTTGCGATGTAGGAGCCGATGCTCCCGTTGAGCGAGCCGCGGCGGTTGTGGGCGTGCAGTGCGAACTCGGTGCCGAGCGCGACGCCGTGGAGCTCCCCAGCCGCGACGTGGACGTGCCCGCCGTCGCGCGCGCAGGCGGGGACGAAGCGGCCGTCGGAACCGAAGGGGACACCGTTGAAGAGGATGCGGTCGGCGTTCGCGCCTGCGCAGGCAGCGTGCTGGTGGTCGCTCATGAAGGGCGCGAGCTCGGACGGGAGGTCGGCGTAGGTGAGCTTGTGGAGGGAGCGGGCGTCCTTGAGCGCGAGGAGAGCGCGTGTGAAGTTGCCGCCGTCCTTGCGCTCCGTTGCGGGCCACCCGGCAGCGCTGGCGGCGAGGACGACGTGTGAGTTGAACGACAAACTGGTGAATCCTCGGTTGGCGAGAGGCTCGCTCTTTTGGGGGGAGACGCTGGGCCAGAGACCCGCCAGCAAGTCCTCGCGTGTTGCCTTACGCGTCGGGGTGTAGCGCGTGTAGCGGCGCTCTTTGGGGTCGTTGCTGTCCGTAGGAGGGAGGCAGAAGCAGGTGTCAAGGATAAGGGTGATGTTGTCGCCCTTCACTTGCGCGAGGTCGCGGAGCATCGCGTGGATGGAGCGGTCGGAGATTCCAGCGTTCGTTTTGCCGTTGGATAGCTTCGTGTCATAGTCGTAAGTGCACAGCACCGAGACGTCGCCGTGACCACGGTCGAACCAGTCGGGAGGTGCGCGGATGCTGCTGCCGTGTCCTGCATAGTAGAAAATGAGAGCGTCCCCGGGCTCGATAGCAGGGTTGTGGACGAAATGGCTCAGGAAGCGTTCCTCGATGTTACGTTTGGTCGCTTGAGAGTCAATAAGGGTGCAGATGTGGTCGCGTGGGACTTGCAGGTCGTTCATCAGCCACCGTTCGATGCTGCGAGCGTCGTCGACGGCGACATTGAGATTCCAAATATTTCCTGCCTTGTACTTGTCTACCCCGATCAGAAGAGCGAAGACCTGTCCAGACATGGCCTGCAGCGACAGTTCGTGAGCCGAACAGAAGTGCGTGTATGTGACTTACAGAGTAAGAATAGCGCTTGCGAGACTAAGGCTCGACGAAGAAAAGGGAAGAGGAGATGCAGAATGAAGTGTCTGAAGAGGGAAGGGCTAAAAATGTCTTGCGGCTTTTATACCACTGGCCAGCGACAGCGTATATGAATGCCACGCCGTGTGCTAGGTTTCATCGTATCCTCCTCTACGATTCGCGGTGCGCGCATGACGCGTAATGAAGCTGTTGCCGAGGGACACCTGTGTGAGGGTCCGTCGAGGACGCACCGATCGGCGTCCTGCCAGAAGCGTTACACGAGACGAAATACGCGCTTAGGAAGAAACAGAGGACGTAGCACTTGCTACATGTCGATCCAAAGGTGTGCATCTATGAAATAACGACGTCCGACCGAGTACGGCAAGCATGACTAGAAGGACTCGAAAGGGAAGTCCTATAGCAAACTTTAGCTGATTCGCGGTGCATATAGGCACAACACGACTCACATTTTACCACCCCCGCATTCAGTCCTCTTGAGCCACCAAAGGAGGCCAAACGCTTTTCGTCGCAAGTCCATGATCATGGTGAGTCAAGACCCACGAGCAGACACAGTCTAGCCAGACAGACTGAGAACAGGTGTTTAGGCGCCTTCGTCCAAACACCGGCCCGCCAAGGCTTGTGAGCCGAACTAGGCCAGACGGGCGCTCGGTCCAGTTATCCCACATAGAGTCAAGCCACCACCACCGTCGTCAGTGGTAAGTCCGCCTCTCAGCTGCTACTGGCAATTTAACCACTAGATAAGACTAATTTGCGCCATTCAAACGCCTTCTACTCCAGGATATTACCAACTTCTCCCGGTGTGACGATGAACTTCGTCTGTCAACAATGCAAGCAACCACTGCAAGTGAGGCCAGGGATTTCTGGATCTAATGTCGGAAAAATGTACTGAATGTGACTTCTCAGCTAGATGCTTCGCTAGTGGACCTTACTCCATCAGCGTATGACATCGTTGCCTCATCCCTACCACCCGCAAACACGGCTTCACATGGATGGCAAGCATCCGGCTCGGAGAAACTCGCCCACCTTCCATCGCCATCCTCATCCAAGGCAGCGTGGAGAAACTCCGTTCAGGGCACCCCTTCCTCAGCAGTGGCATCACCCCTGAGGCAGCGGAAGCAACCACAACGTGGCCCAGTGCATCCCAATGAGTCATTCGTGCTCCTGCAAGACAGCGTTATCCGCACCATCCCATCCAATCTCCCAGCGACTTCCTCGTCCCAACCGAAGAAGCCGCCGTTCTCCAAGTCGCGAAGTGCCACAGCAGCGGTACCGCCCGCGCCAGCCCCCGAGGAGCCACCCCATCCGAACCCTTCGCCCCTTTCACACCACCTGCGCTCATCGCTGCGCCTCTTTAATCTGCTCTCAAGCCGCACGGACCTCGACCACCCGCTCTGCGCCGAGTGCACCCACATCCTGCTCGGGACGCTTACACGGCAGCTCGAGGAGACGAAGAAGGAGCGGGACGGGTACATCGCGTTCGAAAAGGAAGTCCGGAAGGAAAGGGAGCGTGAGGGCGCTGCGGGGGCCAGCAAATCCGAGGCCGAGGCCAGGATCGAGCGGCTCAAGGACGAGGAGCGGCTCGCGATCGAGCAGCTCAGGGCTGCGGAACGGGAGTGGCAGCAGCTCGAAGAGGAACTCAAGGGCCTCGAGCGTGAAGAGAAGGCCCTCGAGGACGAGGAGGCGGAGTGCGTTCTGTCGGTTGTGATTGGCGGTCGTTGTGCTGACGTGTGTTCTGTTTGACAGGTTCTGGCGCCAGCACAATGCGCACCTGCTCAGGTCTGCGGAGCAGGCGTCGCAGCTGGCAGCGTTGCGTGCCGCGTATGCCGCGGACTCTGCCGTGCTCGATAAGCTGGAGAAGACAAACGTCTACAATGACGCATTTTGCATAGGTCATGACGGCGTCTTTGGGACAATCAACGGACTGAGACTCGGACGTGTTCCTGGCGTGCCGGTGAGCGATAAACTGTTCAATGTTGTGGGGATATTCGACTCATAGCTTATCTAGGTCGAATGGGCCGAGATCAACGCAGCTTGGGGCCAGACGCTACTGCTGCTATATACGATCGCACGTAAGCTGGACTTCACCTTCGAGAAGTACGTGTATGCGTATGTGCGTATCGCATTCGGAATTCGCTCATTCACGCGACCGCACGCAGCTACCGGCTGGTACCCATGGGGTCCTTCTCTCGAATAGAAAAGACAACGGGTGACAAAGCGACGTATGAATTGTATGGGTCAGGAGATCTGCATTTCGGACGGCTGCTTCACAACCGACGTTTCGACTTTGCGATGGTGGCGTTCCTCGACTGCCTGAAGCAGCTCATGGACTACGTCAAGTCGCAGGACGCCCAGGTCGACTTCCCGCACCAGTCAGTCGAGCTTCCGTGTTCTTGTGATCGACGCAAGCGTGTGCGCTGACGTATGACGGTGTCCCGTTTCTCCGTGTAGGATCGTGAAGGACAAAATTGGAGAGGCGTCTGTGAAGCAGCAGTTCAGCCAGGAGGAAGCGTGGACAAGGGCCCTGCGACACGTTCTGCTGGCGCTGAAGATATTGCTCAAGTGGACGACGAACGGTAGCAATGGTTGACGGGGTTCTCGGCTTGATGACAGTTGTATATCGTACGCAGGACTGTATGGCCCATTGAATGGGCTTAACCCCGATTTCCACAAATATCGGAATATCACCTGAGGTTCACCCGGTTCGGTTGTGCAACTGCTGACGCTGTATTCGCTCGGTCGCCGGTGAGAGGCCCGTTAGGCGCGTGTAATTTCCACAACGGCCTCGTTTCGGGCCTCGAGTCTACTGGCGTCATGTCGGGCGGCTGCTCTCTTCCAAGCCACACTCCATCGTCAATACTCGTCCAACTTGCTCGACCTTGCTCCAACGCTCGCCCGTTGCTCACCCGTTGCTAACCAACCGGTGGAATGCCAAGCCCGCTCATGTGGCGTCCTATCCAGATCTGGGGAGGCTCTGTGTCGCAAACCGGACCGGTTCACTTCTTTCGGGCAGGACGCCCACGCGATGACGATTGCAAAGACTTACACCATAGCTGAGTAAGGCTCTGCCCAAAAATCGCTATGGACCGTTTGTCATCCCCGAGTTCCGGTGGACGCTATATCGACCGGCATATCTACCGCACATAGAGCTCATCTCCCTCTGAATCCCGCCTCTCGCCCAATCACGATGGGTCTGCTCTTTCTCGGGACTCCTCTAGCTTGGGATGAGGCAAAACAGTACGCAGATCACGTCAGGACCCACGGGATCACCCAGTTCTTGCACATTTGGGATCGCCTCAAGGACAGGTGCGGAGATGAGCTCCTCTGGGGAGATGAGGTACTCGATCTTCTCCTTGCTGCGTCTTTTCTGCTCTGGTTGCTGATTAAATCCACGCGCCCCTTCCCCACCATGCCCTCGACCCCGCTCCGGACCCGTTATTTCTCGCGAAAATGCCACGCGGTCGGCCTGACGCGTAATGCAAACCGCGGCCTCGTGCATGGACCCTGCGCGCGAAGATCGAGTACATGGTCGCTGCGTTCGATGATCAGGAAAAGAACGTTAAACTCTCCTTGCGCCAGACCGAGATCCTCGCCAAACTGCAGTCCATCGTGAACGACATTGCGTCCGTTCACGGCGAGCCGTGCGTCCTTCCTTCTCCCGCCCGCGAAGCATCGTTGTATACCTATACCCGTCTTTCGTACGCAGACACTCTGTGCCGACGTTCCACCCTGAGTATGGCCGGTTCATGCTCGAGTCAACCCCTGGATCGCCGTATACGGGCGAGATCCGCGACCTTCTGTCCGTGGAGAGTAACATGCGCTACCGGTGAGTGGCTGCTTCTCCGTAGCTTTTTCCCGTCACACATACGTTGAGAGAGGGCTTTGTACGTGCTCTAAATTGGAAGGATGTAGAGTGAAGATCATGCACAGAAGTCCTCCTTAACGTTTTGAGAAGCGCATATAGCTATGGGGGTTCTCTGTTGTTGAGCCCCTTCTCACTGGCCATCTGGACCCTACGAGACGCGTCTTGGACCCCACCCACCCCTGCTATGAAGCTAGGCATGGCTATTGAACTAGTTGCGTCCAGCCTCGACCGTCAGGGCCGATGCGCAATCCGCAATACCTTTGATTTATGTGCGGTACGTGTGCTGCCATGGGATTGTTCTGGGGTGAGATGAGATATGGGGTTATGCGCGCGCAGATAGCTCGTCTAGGTATGGAATGTGGCCCTCGGGGACAGGCATGGCAGACAGCGTGCAAAAAACTGTGCCTTGCTGTCCTGTTGGACTACGGCCCAATACGCCTGGTGACGAGATGGCTTCATTGACTCAATTCTCGTATGTTCCATCTATGTTGCTCACCATCTTTTCTTTCCGCTCCACAATGCAGCCGCCATCTCGCACGCAAGCACCTCAAGCCGACCGAAGTGCCCTTCACCATGACGTCCTTCCCGCGCCTCGGTGCCCCAGGCGTGTTCACGGAGCCGTATTTCGAACCCGCAGGCGCAGTGTCGAGCCACAGTTTGTTCCTGCCGGAGGAGATCACCAACCCCCATGCACGTTTCCCGTCGGTGGCGTCCTTTCATGTGTTCAGTCTCGCACTCAACCGCGCTCCTCTCTTTTTCCAACAGGACACTGACGGCTAATATTCGTCGGCGGCGCGGCTCAAAGGTCGCGATTAACCTCCCGCTATTCATCGACGACCGCACCCCGAGGCCGTTCGTCGATCCGACGATTCCATGGCAGAGAGATATTTATCCGGAAGATCCAGGTGAGTACTGGGCCGTCCACAGTCGGAGACGAGAAGCCAACTAAGATGGGTTGGCATTTTAGAGGCGAAGCGAGGAGCCGCACTGGTTGACCACGTCTACATGGACGCGATGGGATTCGGAATGGGTTGTAGCTGTCTGCAGATCACTTTCCAGGCCTGCAACATTACCGAGGCGCGGAGATTGTACGACGCTTTGGTGCCCGTTGCCCCGCTCATGGTGAGTTGCCGGATAGTGACAAGATTCTCAGTGCTTGACGACCTTGCAGCTTGCCCTGTCCGCGGCCAGTCCGCTTTGGAGAGGCTATATTACGGACGTGGACTGTAGGTGGGACGTCGTCTCAGGCAGCGTTGACGACCGAACAGAAGAGGAACGCGGCCTCAAGGTGACTGCTCAGTCATTCTTAGGATTGTTTTAAAATGCTGACGTGCCCCGCAGCCTTTAAAAGAAAACCACTTTAAGATCCCGAAGTCGCGCTACGGGAGCGTGAGCCTGTACATTTCCGAATACTGGATGAATCAACCGGCGTATAATGACATAGACGCGCCATACGATCCTGCTATCTTTGAACGAGTTCGCAATCATGGTGCGTCCATATGTGCTATGGTTGGCTGTCATTTGACTTTGTCGAACTTACTAGGTGTCGACGACTTGCTTTCGAAACACATCGCACATCTATTTATTCGGGATCCTCTTGTGATCTTCTCCGAGACGATACAGCAAGATGATACCACTAGTAATGACCACTTTGAGGTGCGTTCCTACTATTCCCCGCGTTTAGTTCCTAGCTCACACAATCACAGAATATCCAATCCACCAACTGGCAGACGGTCCGCTTCAAGCCTCCTCCCACAAATTCTTCCATCGGATGGCGGGTCGAGTTCCGGCCCATGGAAGTGCAATTGACCGACTTCGAGAACGCCGCGTTCGCCGTCTTCACCGTACTGCTGTCCCGAGCCATCCTGCATTTCAATCTCAATCTGTACATTCCCATCTCCAAGGTAATCCCGGTGCTCTCACGCCGTAACCTCGTCTTAGCATGCTGAGACGTTCCTGCCCCTTGTCGCTAGGTGGACGAGAATATGGCCCGCGCGCAGCGCCGGGACGCCGTGAGGACCGAAAAGTTCTTCTTCCGCAAGGACGTCTTCCCGTCTGCGTCATCGCACCCGTCGAGCGTGGCATCGTCCGTGCCGAGCTCCCCGATCAGCGAGCACGGCGGGCCGATCCCGATCAACGGGACGAACGGGAAGGAGACGAAGCTGAGGAACTGCTTCCCGCTCCCGCCGAGGCCGGACGACGCGTTCTTTGCGGGCAGCGTGCATGAGGAGTACGAGGAGATGACGATGGTCGAGATCGTGAACGGGAAGGTGCGTTCGGATCGTGTCGTTTGACTGGCGACCAGGCTGACGGCGGATTGCAGGGTGCCGCGTTCCCGGGCCTGTTGAGCCTTGTGTATATGTACCTGGATACGCTCGATGTGGAGGTTGATTCCCGCCGCCGGATAGAAGAGTACCTGGACCTGATCCGCCGACGGAGTGACGGTCCGTCGTACCTTCCCCCTCACTCTGTCTTGGTTGTGGTTGCTGACCGTGACACTGCGGCTACACAGGTTCGCTCAAGACGGCGGCAAGTTGGATCAGGAAGTTCGTCCGGTCGCACCCGGCGTACAAGTTCAACTCGGTGGTGTCGCAGGAGGTGAACTACGACCTTATGATTGCGATAGATGAGATGTGAGTCCCCTTTTACATCCGCTTTTGCCAAAGGCAGGCGGAAATTATGGCGCGTTTGTTGACGTTGTATGATATCCGCAGAGAGCGTGGACTGCGCGCGGCCCCGGATCTCCTTCCCCCCGGCGCGAGGCCGCGGGACTAGATTTTGAAGCTTCGTCAGGACTGGGATATACCCATCAAGGACGTGATTTCGAGGGACCTGTCATACTTAGAGACTGAGAACGGGCTGAGGACCATAGCTTGCATCGCAATAGACCAGGTTTGCCTACTGACGGATGTAAGACAGGAGGTGCAGAGTGGGCAGGTCCAAGCAGTCTGTATGCGTTATGTCGTCTGTCTGTCGTCTTTCTGTCGTCTTTCTACACCTTATAAGGGTCTATCGAGGTGATAAATTATCGATTCTAGATTGCGAGGAGGCGTCCTTGGATGACCGTAACCGACCTGGAGTAAACCATTTCCGGTGAGCAAGCGAGGTCTCATCGGACCTCCAGGCTCCAACAATTCAATTCGACGTGCCCTAGTTCATACTTAACATTGCATCCGTCTTTCACGAGTTCACGGTTGGGAACATTTGCAAATAGAACTTACCAGCTCCGTACCTACAGGGGAATGTGACCGGAAGCTCCAATACCATGGCCAGGAAAGAAGCAGGATAGGATGTCAATTGTGCAAGTATTAGATGCGTGTACCACTTGTTCATTATAAGGACCAGTGAGTTTGTTACGTTGATGGAGGATGTCGATGAGACCCACGAAGGCGACGGCAAACAGTCCAGCCGTCCAGGCTTGCAGATCATGATCCAGTAAAGCACAGCTCTGACTCCGGCGGTCCGACTTACGTACGCAGGATTGCCGGAATAGGGCAATGGCTGTGGTGGATGGTGGTAGCGCCCATCAAGTCTTCCGCTCTCTCAACGCATCTGCCATCATCGTTCACACACGGCTGTTCTACCTGCTCTGTCACGGGTTTCCTGCTCTCAGCTGCTATTCATAGACCGGCCAGCCAGACAGCGACGTACCACTCCTTCTTCGCAAACACCGATTCAATACAAATCCGAGGATGCAGGCAGCGGGAGATGCGGGACAGGATTCAATCAACGCCGAGGCCATTACGCGCGGACGGCACGGAGGACGGACCCTTCTTACAATGGTGAAACGACAATCAACAGCGGCTGAGGCCTGAGGGCGTCTCAGGGTGATTGGATTCCGTCAAATCGGAGGGCGGGCCTAGTTGCTTTCTCGGACGCGCCGAACTGAGATCGCAGCCACCTCTTCCTCCCACCCCGTCCTCCCAATCGACGTCCTGTCGCTCCTGGTCTTCGTTCGCAGGCTATCCGTCTTCTTGGTCAATCTCTCTTCCAACCTCACCCTTGGCCGGCCGGGGTTTCGCGCCCTCTTGCCTGCGATGCTCCCTTCTACACTATGGTCTCTCTTATTTATTCCACTCTTCTCCTCTCTCGTCCACGCACAAGATCCCGTACAGACTCTCTTTCCCACCGCCTGGCCTCTCGCCGTCAAGACCCCCTACCTGAGTACATGGTATGAGAGCGTCAAAGGTTCCGCTGCATTATCAAATGCGTGGCCACAGTTCTGGACCCTAGCGGTGAGTGTCCAGTTCGATGCGAAGAGAGGCTTGACCTAGAACGGAGGATGCAGGGGACGCCATCGATTATGGGGTGGTCGGGCAAGATTAGGGTGAATGGAACGACATACAAGTGGATGGGGAACGACGGGACGGGCACCCCGGCGAATGTCACCAACATTCAGACTACGCCTACACGAACGATCTTTGTTATGCTGGCTGGGCCGATGAACGTTACCGTGACCTACCTGAGTCCGGTTGAGGTGCGTAGTTCTCTTGTTCGATCGGCATGTTCACGGTCTCAGCAGGGTGGGCGATGCCATTAGCCCGACGACTGGGTCAAACAGTCGATTCCGTTTTCCTATGTTTCTGTGGAAGCCCAATCTCTTGACGGAAACAGCTATCCCGTGCAAGTGTACTCTGACATTAGCGCAGGTATGTCGTAGCGCATCGTCCAGGCCTGGGTTCTTTGTTGACGTTGTATTTGCAGAATGGGTGTCCGGCGATAGGTCAAGTCAGGTCAAGTGGAGTAATGCGAACACAGATACAGGCAACTCCATATACCACGAAATCCAATTGCAAACCTCCCAAGCGAACACCGAGAAGTCGAGCCAGGCACAAGACGGTACGGTGTACTATGCGATGTCTACGGTGAGTACCATCTTGCCCCCCTACCCACCCCCTTCCCGGAGTTGTCGACCCGTGGGGCACCGTATCCATCATCACGCCGCGATCGACCGCCACGGTTGGCGCTACGTTACAGAGGCATGCCATAATGCCCCCTTGACAAAGTTTGGCCAGCGGTCACTATGTACTTCGGATAGAACATGATGTTTCATATATCCATAATTTCGACGTGCATTTTGCCTGTCTTTATGCTAAACGTCCATCTAGTCGCAATCCGGCATCTCATGGCAAATCGATTTGGACTCGACTACCCGTAATGCGTTCCAGACGAACGGCATCCTTTCGAACACACAGTCTACTGCGTTTGCGTCCATCTCCCCGTAAGTTGCCGCTTCGGTATGCTGGTCCATCGCTCACGCCAATCATTGTCAGAGTCTTCACCGTATTCGCGTTGGCGGTAAACCTTGGGACGATTCAGTCGACCTCCACCCCCGTCACTTGGTCGGTTGGACTCGTTCGCGACCCTTCCGTCTCGTATACCATGCCCGGAGGGGCCATCCAGCAGCGGAAGCCGTACTACGTAACTCAGTACTCGACCATCAGCAGTGTGGTGAGTACTGACTTGTACCTATCCGGTCATCCTCGGCGTCCCGACTGAGCTCGGCATCACAGATTGACGCGTTCACGAGCGACTACTCGAAAGCGCACGATCGTGCCGTAGCCCTTGACCAGAAGATAATGAATGCGGCGGGGAAGATCTCATCGCAGTACTCGGATATCGTGTCGCTCGCCACGCGTCAGGTCATGAGCACGCTCGATATCACCGTTGGCACCACCTCGGGCGGCGGTAGTCTCATCCCCGGCGACATCAAGATCTTCATGAAGAACATTGGCACAGACACGTTCGTATTTCAGCGTCTTGACTTGTACACTACGCGGCGGCGGTTCCGTACTGACAACGTTCGCGTTCGTAGGCGTGTAAACCCGGTGGAACACATCTACGCGGCGTTCCCCATGTTCCTATACCTCAACGCGTCCATCGCGGGCGCGCTCCTCCAGCCACTCTTGGAAGTCCAGAATAGTCTGACGGGCCAGCTGTTCGCTGCGGCGGACATCGGGAACGCGTATCCTGTCGCTACTGGCTCTCATGCCGTGTCCAATCAAGGCGTCGAACGTGAGTGCTCTTTCGCCTTGGGCCACCTCATCTGCTGCGTAATGACTGGCGTTCTGGTTGTATTTCTGTAGAGTCCGGGAACATGCTGATCATGGAGCTGGCGCACGCGAGGATATCGGGCAATGGGACACTGCTCTCACAATTCGTACGTCGACGCAGGCTCGATGCACTCCTCGCGTGCTCACTGACGGGTTTTCGCAGTACAACACGACGAAACGATGGGCGGATTACCTAGTCAACACCACACTCAATTCTACATCTCAGTGAGTATTCCTGTTGGGTTGAGATATGTAGTGGGGACCGTGCTCATGAACGTCGCTTACAGGACAAACTTGGATGGGGACTCGACTGACTTGGCGAACATTGCTCTCAAGGGGATCATTGGCGTGAAAGCAATGGCTGAGATCGCGCATGCGGTAGGCGAAGATGCGGATGCCGTGCAGTACGGGGTGAGTAGTGGCTAGTCGTGAGTTTGCGTGTTGTCGGGGGCTTAGTATGCACTACAGAACCAAGCCTCTTCCCTCCTCAGTTCGTGGTTGTCGCTCGCAACGTCCTCGGGCGGGGCGCGCTTACTTGGGAGCTACGGCAACCAGCAGTCGTGGTCGATCATGTACAACCTATTTGCGGATAAGATGCTTGGGCTCAATTTCGTCTCCCAGTCGGTAAGCGACAGCTCGACGCAACGTTTTAACTTCTCTTTTACCTACTCCGCGCGTTTTCTTAGGTCTTGGACATGCAGACGCAGTACTTGAGTAGCTTGTTGGCGACGGCTCCTCAGTTTGGCCTGCCCATCGACAATGAAAGCGGCCAAATTGGTAATGCGGGTAAGCAATCATCGTTCTGTTTCATCACTGGATTCGTGAGCTGACTTTCGGTCCCATAAGCTTGGACTCTGTTCGCTTCTGCGTTTATGTCGGACAACAGTGTACGAGACAACATGATCAAGAGCGTCTACAACCATGCAAACTCTAACGCGAGCGCTGAGGTGTTCCCGGAGGTATACAACACTTCAGATAACTCCGCCAAGAACGGTGGCGCTAGGTGAGCGCGTCCATTTCGAGCATTTCCATCGCGTTACTGTTGTATTTCTGATACACTCCTCCCAGCCCTGCACTTGGTGGACTATTCTCTCACCTCGTGCTCACGTAAGTTAACAACCCTACTCAGATATGTAGGATTCTGAGCACTTCTTCTCGCAGCGTTGCCAACCGCACCATATCTACTAATGGCGCCACCGGGAACCAGAATGGCGGGTCGAAATCGAGTAGCAACGTCGGCGCGATCGTCGGTGGGGTGATCGGCGGCCTCGCCGTCGTCGGCATCGGCATCGCGATCTTCGTCGTCGTCCTCCGCAAGAGGCGCCGACAGCAGCAATATGACGCCGCGGAGAAGCCTGAGCTCGCAGAGCAGGAGCCGCACCACCCCACCCTCGCGCCTTACTACCATAATCCCAGCCCCACCTCAGAATACATGCCTGTCCCCGCCGCGCCGCAGTCCGATACGACAGCGGGCTTCGCTGGGGTCGGGGCGGGCGACATCCCCATCGGGCTGGGGGCGCACCAGGGCCCGGGCACGAGCCTGCCATACGGGTCGACCAGCACGATGACGTACGGCTCGGACGGTTACGGGATCGGCGTGGTGGGCGCAGGGGCACTGGGAGGCGAGACGTCGAAGGCGCGGGAGGCGGCGCTGAACAGGACGCACCACTACGCGCCGTCGCTCGCGACGTCGTCGAACGTCGGCGGGTCGCAGACGGGCTCCGCGTCGAGCAGGGACCCACTGAGCCCCGGGTCGGGCTCGATCTCGTCGACGGACGTGATAGGCCTTAGGGCGGAGGTGGAGAATCTGAGGAGGGTGATGCAGGAGATCAGGGCGGAGAGGTTGGAGCCGCCGCCGGAGTATGTCGAAGAGTAGGTGTTGGCGTAGGATGCTGGGAGTGGGCTGGGAGCTCGTGCTTATGGGACGTGGAGGGAAGTCGTCCGTGGACTGTTGGCTTCGCATTTTTGTGCGTGCTATCGTAAGTACTGTACCTAAATTGATCCTGTTTCTATGTTGTTGCTGTTGGAGAGGACGTGCTTGCACGGACCGCTGATCGTGCGCTCTAATGTATTGATTGTCACAGTGCCCACGCAGTCCTTACGAATACTTCAAGTTCCGTTTTAATCCCTTTCAGCCCGGATGTACTTACATTACCAATGAGGAGAACAGGCCCTAGTCGTTCCTTTCCCTCTGCACGGTTGTGAAGTGTACGCCGACGTCTGTCCGATAACGAGGAGGTCGATGCTATTCCCTTCGTTGACCTGTTGAGCAACAGTAACTTGAGGCTTCATGCCATGACTCACCGCCTGAAATTGAAGGCTTTTGACTGTTAAATTTGACATCGAACTGTACATGTCATCCCCACGCCCCTGAAGGGACCAAAGCATCTCGGTACTTACTGTGTATTGGGACGATGCCGGCCTCAACGGCGAGACTTATCCACCGAGCGACATGTGTTACAGTGACTGCATATGCATCTATGCATCTGGTCAGTGGCAATTTTCCTGCTGTCAGTGCACACGCTCAACTCGAGAGCATACGAAAATTTGGCCGACATTTCGACACATTCGGTTTGGGCCAAGGGAAGGTCTTGAAGACCCGTCGTATTCCGGTGCCTGAAGGGTCTTGGCGACCGAAGAACGTCTCGTCGATGTATCTGACTTCTACTCTCGACTTGCACTGCAACCACATACTAAGTTCATACTAGGACTCCAGGGCACGACCATTGGAATGCGATCGTTGTCTATCAACCAGCGAACGTCGAGGAGAACGGGACTGGCGGGACGGCAACGACCCTGTAGATCGTGGATGGTGATAGACGATGAAGCTGCCCAAAGGAGCCGTATGGCTGTGCCGGTCTCACCACACTTTGCGTATCTTGAACGCAGCCCCCATCATCGAGCGCACATGGTCCTTCCACCTGATTTCTCCCTGCTATGTCTTGGCTATGTCATGCGTTTCTTTCTCCCAGTTGCCATTGATGCGTCGATAGGTCGTCATCAATATTGTACGTCTTTCTTTCTCACACAACGATAAGGCGAAGAAACGAAGTGGATATATTGCAGGAGGACCTCACTCATGCCACTATGAGACCGCCATTCTCGCGTGGGCTGTAACGGAGAGAATGACGCGTCAAGGCACAGTTCATCGTTATGGGCTAGTCTGCTGATAGTAGCGAAAACGCCGCCAAGGGCGACGGAAGGGGACGGAAGCCGTACGAGCGTGATCGGTCACTCTCAGGTCGACTCGGAAGGCGGAGCGACCATCAAGTCTGCAGGCCCATGCAATCTGGGTCCCCTGGCCTCAGATCCACCAATGCGTAACCCAGATCGCAGCAAACCCATCTCTCGCACTCAGCCCTTCGTCTCCCTCGTCCTCACCTGTCTTCCTCCCCTCCCTTGGCCAGGGCGCCGCCCTCTTGCCCGCCATGCTACCCTCTATACTATGGTCTTTCCTATTTTTCTCGGTCTTTTCGTCTCTCGTCCATGCCCAAGGTCCTGTGCAGACTCTCTTTCCCGCCGCGATCCCTCTCGCCGTCAAAACGTCATACCTGCATGCATGGTACCAAAGCTTGAACACGTCCAACTCCCTATCAAATAGTTGGCCATACTTCTGGAACCTGCAGGTGAGCATTCTATCCAGTGCGAAGGGCGGCATGCGCTAGAGCGGAGGATATAGTCCGTTCTGGGATGGTCGGGCAAGATTCGGGTGAACGGGACGACGTACAAGTGGATGGGCTTGGATAACACGGGCACCGCCGCGACCGTCACCAACATTCAAATTACGCCTACACGGACCATCTTTGTCGTGCATGCAGGGCCGATGAACGTCACCGTTACCTTCTTGACTCCGGTCGAGGTGCGTGATTCTATTTTCTGAATGATATGACCTCTTTCTCAGTGTGTTGGAACACATTTAGCCCGACGACTGGGTCAAGCAATCAATGCCCTTCTCCTACATATCAGTGGAAGCCCAGTCTCTTGATGGAAACAGCTATCCCGTGCAAGTCTACTCTGACATCAGTGCAGGTACGACTGGGCGCATCTCTCCAACTATCGTATGATCGGTAACAGTTCTCTGCAGAGTGGGCATCTGGGAACAGGTCGAGTCTCGTGCAATGGAATAATGTCAACACAGGCAAATCCGTCTACCACCAGATACAATTGCAGAGTCCCCAGCAGAACACGGAGGTCGCGCACATGGCGCAGGACGGTAAGGTGTACTACGCGATCTCTAGTGTGAGTGCTTTCCATGAGCCCACTTGCGCCGCCCCCGCTGGCCCCGCTGAACATCGATTCAGTCGCAGTCTCACATCACATGGGAAATCGACGTGGACGCGAACACCCGCAACGGATTCCAATCAAATGGCGTCCTTACCAACGTTGCGTCTACTGCATTCTCGTCCATCTCGCCGTAAGGCACTTCCTTTCGTTTGTAAATATTCTCGCTCACGCATGCTGCCCTAGTGTCTTCCCGGTGTTCGCACTAGCAGTAGACCTCGGGACGATCAAGGCGACTTCCGCTCCTGTAACGTGGTCGGTCGGATACGTTCGAGACCCTTTGATCACGTACACCATGGCCAATGGAGCTACGCAGCAGCGAAGGCCGTACTATGTGACGAAATACCCCAACATCGGCGACATGGTGAACAATATTCAACCCCCTCCATCTAGTTTTTCTACGCGTTCTGACTGGGCTCGCTTTTGCAGATTGACGCGTTTACGGGCGATTTCTCCGCGGCCCACGACCGCGCAGTCGCTCTTGACCAGAAAATCTTGAACGACGCAGCCAAGGTCTCGTCGCATTACTCGGATGTCGTGTCGCTCGCTACTCGCCAGGTCATGAGCGCAATCGACATCACCGTCGGCACCGACTCGAAAGGGAAAGTTGAGCCTAATGACCTAAAGATCTTCATGAAGAACCTCGGCTCAGACCGGTTCGTATCTCCGTCCATGCACCGTCCTTGTGTGTGTCTTCGTTCATGGCGGCATCGTCATGCTCACCTCTCATTCACAGTCGCACGAACCCCGTGGAGCACATCTACATGGCGTTCCCGGCCTTCCTATACCTCAACGCGTCGATCGGCGGTGCGCTGCTAGAGCCGCTATTGGAAACTCAGGTCAGCCTGACGGGCCAGCAGTTCGCGGCGCGGGACGTCGGAGACAACACCTACCCTGCCGCGTCCGGCCCTAGTGCCATGGCCCAGCAGGCTGTCGAACGTGAGTGCCCTAGGCACCCCGAGCCTCCCGAATAGCCATTGACGTCGCCCCTCCTTAGAGACTGGCAACATGCTCATCACTACACTCGCACATGCGAGGATATCAGGTGACGGGGCATTGCTCGCCCAATACGTACGTTGATGCGGCCACTATTGACTCGGCCGACATGCTCAAAGAGTTGTTGTTTGTTTGCAGTACACCACGTTAAAGCGGTGGGCGGACTTCCTGGGCAACAACTCTGCGCGGCCCGGCGACCAGTACGTTCGGTAACTGTCGTGGCAAGAAAGAAGGCCATGTTGACGAATTTTTAGGCTCTCCGTGGATGCGGAGACTACTGCGAACTTGACGAACCTCGCTATCAAGGGGATTATCGGCGTGAAGGCCATGGCTGAGATTGCGCGTGTGGTCGGCCAAGGCGCGGACGCGACGCAGTACGATGTGCGTGCACGGTGATGTCTACTTCGTGTGTTGGACAACCTTACTAACGAGATGAGGCCTGTAGAACCAAGCATCTACGCTTCTCAGTACGTGGACGTCGCTCGCGACGTCCTCAGGCGGGTCACGTTTACTTGGGAACTATAACGACCAGCAGTCCTGGACCATAATGTACAACCTCTTCGCCGATAAGATGCTCGGGCTGGGCTTCATACCCCAGTCGGTAAGTTTTGGATTGACGCAATTCGTCGACTTCCTTCTGACCCTCCGAATCACTAGGTCATCGATATGCAGACCCAGTACCTAAACAGCTTGTTGACGACGGCTCCTCAGTGGGGTTTACCCATCGATAGTACAGCTGGACCGTACGGCAATACGGGTGAGCCATCTCGACCCCTTTGTTCCCCTAGATACGTTAGTTAATCGTTCTGGTACTTCAGCGTGGACATTGTTTGCGTCCGCAGTCGTTTCCGACAATACCGTGCGGGACAACATGATCAAAGGCGTCTACAACCACGCCAACTACAACCAGACTGCTGGAATATTCCCGGAGCGATACAACGTCGGGAATAACGCCGCGAGAAACGGCTTCGCTAGGTGAGCCTGGCCATCTTAAACACCCGTTGCTATGACTGACGCATACTTCCCAGCCCTGCAGTTGGTGGTGTCTTCTCGCACCTCGCGCTCACGTAAGTTAGGACCTTCCCCTGAATATACTCTAATTCTGAAGATATTCTTGCGCAGTCTTCCTAACCAGACAATCTCCACGACTTCGGGCTATGGGTTTGGGGGCACGCAATCCGATGCATCCGGATCAGGCAGCAATATCGGCGCGGTCGTCGGCGGTGTGATCGGCGGTCTAGCCATCGTCGCCGTCGCAGGCGCCATCGTCTTCATCATCCTTCGCAAGAGGCGCAAACAGCAACAGTACGAAGAAGAAGAGAAACCCGAGAGCATCCAACAGACCTCACACTACCCCTCCCTCACGCCGTACTACCAGCACCCCGTCACCAGCAACGAGTCCTTCCGCGCCGGAAACGGGTCGGAGTACGCCCCGCTCAGCCCACACTCCGACACCACCGCGGGCTTCGCCGGGATCGGGACGAACAACGCGGGCGCGTTTGAGGTGTCGAACCCGGCGGCACACGCGTCGAGCACGAACACGGCGTACGTGGCGGACGCATACGAGACCACGGCGATGGCGCCGTTGCCCGCCCCGTCGTCCAAGGCGCGCGAGGTGGCGCTGAACAGGACACACCACTACGCACCGTCCGTCGCGACGTCATCGAACGTTGGCTCGCAGACGGGCTCGTCGTCGAGCAGGGATCTGCTCTCGCCTGGGAGCTCGCAGGCGCACTCGATATCGCCGACAGACGTCCTGGGCCTCAGGGCGGAGGTGGAGAACTTGAGGAGGGTGATGCAGGAGATCCGGGCGGAGCGGTTCGAGCCGCCACCGGAGTATGTGGAGGGGTAGGCATAGGCGGTGGAATGGGTCACCGTGGGCTGGGTGTGGGAGAACGCTTGCTAATGGTCGACAACGTTTGCTCGTATATCCTCTCCTTTACCTGCTGTCTCGTCGCGCTTGCTAACATACCGTATTTTGAACTGTTTTCCTTTTTCTTTTTTTTTCGTGGTCACTCGTTCGCCGTCCTTGTTTCACGTTTCGATTTGGGGAATATGTGTATATGCATGGAACGCTGATCGTCCTCGCTAGTGATAACGACCGCCAGCGCAGTACGGACGACAATTCTCTGTTAATGTATTTTGTAGTAACGTACATTCCCTTACATAGGATGATTCCCTACCTTTCCCTTGCATTTCATCGTTACGAGCTACGTACTGCGTCTCTACATTGAGCAGGTGGCTGTCGCTATTATACAGACGCACTGAATAGTACATATGCTAGTTAGTCTTTGGATTTTCATGTGGTTATTGTCGGTTTGTAGTTTTAGGGACCCTAATTTAAAATATACCAGGCCTTGGTGAAGGTTGAATGGACTCGCAAACATCGAGTCTTCGGCGAACCATGAGAGTGTCCGCACAGGGCCGCAGGACCAAACAGGTGGCGGTGCCGCGCTTTTGGTGTTCTCGAGAGAAGGTTTGCACAGGTTCGCTTGCGATTATGACGACCCCCCCCCCACATGATTGCCAATTATACGACACTGCTGCACCGCCTGGGGCAGTCAGAAACACTTACATAGCCTGGACAGGTTTCTTGCGAGGAGCGGCGTCGATTCCCCTTGCCACATCCTCTGGCATCGATGTCGTCCGCCAGCGCGACGATGACGTCGACATCGTCCTCAAGCAGTAGCTTTGGGAAAGGGCTGACGGGAACAACTTGTATGTGCTTCATTGATTTCTTTCGTACTGCAGGTTTGGTTGGACGTGGACGCTGAATATTGTATCTTTGGGCACATACAACATACAGATGCCTCTACATCTGTGAGTCTCATGAGTTGTCCGTCATCGTCAGATGCCGTTCGGGTACTCACTTAGGATGCTGATGGTTTGTCCATCCTTGATGCTAGGTATCGTTAAAGCGAGTCGCTGACCTGAGAAAATTTCCGGATGCCACCTACGTCAAGTGTCCTTACACTGACAAACAGCGTGCGGAAGCATGGGAACACTGTGCAACAACCGTCAAGAACCACAGCGATGAGATGTTGAAGCGATGGGAGGACGAAATCAACATGCTTCTCACCTTCGTATGTCTTCGATGTCGGCAGTCCCGAGGCGAAGTGCCACTTTCTGACATTCTTTCGTTATTGCAGGCTGGTCTCTTCTCTGCTGCACTCACAGCGTTCAACGTCCAATCGTACCTCCTACTCCAACCTGATACCGGGGACACGACCGTTCTCGCGCTCGCACAGATATCCGCACAACTAGCCAGCTTCTCCATCAATGCTGCCTTCATGAACTCGTCACAACCAGCATTCGTGCCACCGACGGACTCGTTCGTGGCGCCACATTATGCGGTCTGGATCAATGCCCTGTGGTTCCCATCTCTGATATGCACGCTGTCAGCGTCCTCCATAGCCGTCACTGTCAAGCAGTGGCTCTATCAGTATAAGCAGGGGCTGTCCGGGACGTCCCGAGAGATTGCACGCCTACGGCAATACCGCTACGAGAACCTCCTCAGCTGGCGAGTGCCCGAGATCATCGCCGTGCTCCCCATCCTGCTGCAAATCGCACTGGCCCTGTTCCTGGGCGGTCTGATCATCCTGCTCTGGAGTCTTCACCCACTAGTCGCTCTTATCGGGACCATGCTTGTCGGCGCGCTGTTCTTGTTTCACTTCGCAACCACACTCCTCCCGACCTTCCGCCCCGACTGCTCGTACCAGTCACCGCAGGCACTCGGGATCTTTCTCGCGTTGCAGCCGTTGCGCAAGGTCTGCATCCGAGCTGCGAAGACGATCCGGCCGTTCTTCACGCGCTCCTTCCTCGCGCGCATCGACCGGTCGCTCAACTCCGTCTGGGCGAGGTTGGGACCGCTCTTCCCAAAGAGAGGTACACGTCGTAGCAGCTGGCATGCGCGTGAGATGGCCGCCGCGGACTCAAAACGGGCAGACCTTGATAGAGGGCTGGTCATGACGGCGTACGACGTCACGCTCATCGACACGGTGCTCTATACGTCGCTCGGGCCGTGCATGTGGGACATGCAGCCTGGCTGCGTGCGCCGGTGCTACGACGACGTCTTCGGCACTCGTTTGAAGAAGCTTTCGTGTCTGGAGAAGGAGGATTGGAGTCCCGCTGCTCCACTGGTGCTCAACTTCTCTCTTCTCACCGGCCAGGATGGGATCGCTGGCAGAACAGTCCAGCAGGAGGTGCTCCATGAGACTGTGCTGGATATGCCTACGCCGGACGTTTGTGCGGACACGGAGGTCGGCGGGCTGTTCCTGCAGACGATGGCCGTGCTTGTGACGCGAGATGGCGACTTGGCCTACCGAGCATTTGACAAGCTCGTTTGGTATCTCTACATGACTGGGATCGAGGAGAATACTATCATACGGACTGAAGTCATTCATGATGGTTTGTGTTGTTTATCCAATGGTGGCGCCGACGAAGCTAATATCATATGCACTGCAGTTATCGCCGCATATCCAAAATGTAGCGCAGAGTTCCGCAAGGCAGTGGACTACAAGAACGCTCATCTCAACATTCCCTACCTGTCCGTCGCAGAGAGTGTCCTCCGCTACCTTGCGCACCACAAGACCGTCAGCGCCGAGGACGCGCTTGCTGGAGAGAAGAACATCCAGGACATGATCCGTTCCGTCCACGTCTTCGTGCGCTTCCCGGCGTGGAAAGGCAAGCGATCGAGGTTGCAATACGTCCTTTGGGAGCTCCATGACTCGGCGATTATCCGTTTGCTCTTGGTGTTCAGGGAAGATCCGCATTCAAAGGACCTTGTTCCGGCTAGGCTTGTACGAGCGTTCCGAGAGCTGCTCGTTCTAATCGACGGCGAGCTGCTATCAGACTCTTGGCTGCGCGAGTTCTGGAAGGACAAGTTCGATTCCGTAGAGGGGTGCCTTCAAGGCCTTGAGGACACCTTCGATAGCCAGGATCTCGAGGTGCAGGACAGCGACCATGACACTCTATGTCCAAACGGTAATAGCGTTTGGACCTGTAAACTGTCGTTCCTGCTGCTGATTGATGTTTCTTATGCTGTAGATGACGGCGGCGACGACGGTATCCCGACCGTACGGCTGCAGGACCCCGAACAAGCATTATTAGTTAATGATTGGCGTGGTACGGATTGTCCCGAAGATTCAATTTTCTTCGAAGGCGACAAAATGACTGCCTCGCCAGGCCCATTGATAGGTGAGTTCTCTTCGTTGTGTACATAGCATGTATGCAATGCTCACCCTGCTGGTTCTCTAGCTTGGCCATGCTCCAGCTATTTCACCGGTGGTCACTCTGAAACCGACAGCATGTCGCACCTCGGTCCTATCGTTGCGTACCCTAGCGGCGAGACATGTCCTCCTATGGCCTCGGTGGAACCTCTGGTTATACCGCCTGGAGCTCTCACTGCGCCTCCTCTGTCTCACTTCAGCGTTCCTTTTGTCCGCGAGACTCCACAGACGAGTTTGATGGATAGAAGAGAATGTATGTGTTAATTTCCGATCGTTCGGGACAACTCACTGACTTTCGGTATGCCTCCTAGGGTATCGTCAGCGGAATCTTGCCAACGATAGCCCGTGTTAATACCTTATCTTATTCTTTAAGTTCGAATGTGGACAAACCTGCGTTACAATACTCGGGCCGCGTGCGCTCGCGTTCCCTTTCACCTTTGGCCATTACCTTGGCTAAATTTAACTCCTCCTGGAATTAAACCCAGGCCCTTCGTTTGCTTTTAAAGAGTAGTTGATCACAAGGCCCGGTTGGAATCTAGGCTTGAGCTTGCACGACAGGCATGGCGCTATTTTCGACTGGACAAAAGCCGATAAAAAGTAGTAGGAGACTTTTCTGGTCACATGACCAATTTGACAAAAGTCGTTCGAAAGTCTCGCAAAAGAAAACCTTTCTTCCCCTTTTTGCTCAACGTTTCACCATCCCAGGAAAAGTTAAACACCTATGTCGACTTTTTCTAGACTTTTCGCCCGTTGAGAATAGCGCCATGCCCGTCGTGTTGAGCTGGCCACTGGCCTGCTACGAAAGTCACGTGCTAGTACCATCGAGTCACGAGATCGTGTTTATCGCGCGCGGCTGTGGCGGTGGCTGAGCGCGTCTTTGCTTCCAACCACCACCAGCCACCGCTGTCGTCACGCCTTCTGCTCCAGCTGATACGGGGACTCCTTCGCCAGTGTTATTATGTATCGATAGCACTCGAATAACATCGCAGACACCATACATCATGACCTTGGATGACCATAAACCACCGCCTCTGACTCTTCCGTCCTACAGCCTTGTGCATCGACTTGCAGGGCCTTCGACGAATAAGGCTGGGCAAGTTGCATTTATAACATCAACAGTTATCGATTTTAACATTCTATGTCTAGGCTGGCGAAGGACCAGACCGAGATAAATAGGATTATAGCAGAGGCGTCCAAAGGTTCAAAGTTCTACGAGGTCAGATCTTAAGTTTGCCCTCCCACGGATCCGTGCCAACTGTATACATCTCAGAACGAGAAGCGGAAGGACAAAGACCTCACGGAACGCATAGAACGCATCATCAAGTATCGTGACGAAGTTACCAAGGGTGTTGATCTTCGTACGTTTCGTCAGAGTCTCTTGGTTATTTGTTCAAGTATATCTAACGTATATTCAGGGAAAGTTGAACAGAACGTCGACAAGCTAGTGGGTCGGTCCCTCCTTCGGAAGCAACCCGTTAATAACGCCGGTGATAGATTGCCCAAATGGAGGCACAAAGAGACCTGTCTCAAGTCGTTGTTCATGTTGATATGGACGCCTTCTTCGCCAATGTCGAGCTTCTTGACAACCCAGACTTAGCATCAAAACCATTTGGGGTGAGGCTCTTGTTTGACCAAAAGTTCCGCTGCAGTTTTCTCACTCCACCTACGCCAGGTTGGAGGTGCAGTGATGTCGACCGCCTCCTACGAAGCTCGCAAGTTTGGTGTCCGCTCTGGCATGCCGAGTAGGTCTCGCATCCATTCTCGTTTCTTGTGGACGCTCTAACTAGGCTTCAGCCTATATCGCAAAAAAACTCTGCCCTGACCTGGTTGTAGTCAAAAGTCACTACAACAGGTACGGCGAGATGTCAAACAAGGTTATGACCGTCTGCCGCACTTACGACCCCAACATGTCCGTCGTTGGGTGCGACGAGGGATACCTCAAGTAAGTTCGCTAGGATCCCTCCCGCTTACGCTCTGGTACTACCCTGTTATCAGCATCACATCTTATTGCGACCAACACGGGATGACGCCGGACGAGTGCGTCTCGGAAATGAGGCAGAAGATCCATGAGGAGACTATGTTGACCGCGAGTGCCGGGATCGCACCGAATAGGGTAAGTCATTGAATATCGGAAATGACATGTTTCTATTGACAATTCAATGAGCAGATGCTAGCAAAGGTGAGCCAGCGTTGTCCTATCTTTCTGCACATGACATGAACGAGAGGGCGCAGATCTGCTCGGACAGAGTACGTCGTTTCCTTGCATTGGCATTCCAATAACTGACATCCTGTCGCAGAATAAACCGAACGGACAATTCAAGCTTGAGTTCGAGGCGCAAACAATCAAGGCGTTCATGCATGACCTTTCCATTCGGAAGGTCCCAGGAGTCGGTAGGGTCAATGAGCGGCTGCTCGAGTCCATAGGCATTAAGGTAATCCCCTTTCGCCTTTCGAGCACTTAAATCAACCCCTCAACACGATTCGTACTAGACCTGTGGCGACATCTACATCCAGCGTGGTGTCTTATCTCTCATGGACAAGCAGTTTGGGCTTATGTTCCTCCTACAATCTTACCTTGGCATCGCGTCGAACATCGTCGAGCCGTGGCAGCGGGAAGAGAGGAAAAGCATAGGGTCCGAAAGGCAAGTGCTACGCTTTCTCTTGCCGATGGTGATCGTGACTGTCGGGCAGGACGTTCCACGCGCTTTCTGACACCGACAAGATCCTCGCGAAGCTCGAAGAGGTCGCCGGAGAGCTGTCGTCGGATATGACGGATGGCGGGTGGACGGGCAAGACGATCACGTTGAAGTATAAGCTAGACACGTTCCAAGGTACGTCCCCCAACCGAGAACCAAGGTGTGCGAGACATTCAAGACATCTAGTGTGCACTCGTGCGAAGTCACTTGACAAGTGGTTATCGACCAAGAAGGAGGACCTCTTTGCAGTGCGTGAGGCATTTTTACCTTACATCTTCTCTGACGATTTCTCGTGTAGCTTGGGAAGGAGCTGTTGAAACCGGAGCTTCCGCTCACACTTCGGCTCATCGGTCTCCGCGTGACCAAGTTGAAGGACCTCAAGGCGGAGGCAGAATCCAAAGCGCGAGGAATCAAACGAGTGGGTCCTTGCGCTGTCGCGTTCCCCGCCGCCCCAGTGACGACTAACACGAGCCGATCACCGCTTACTAGTTCTTCAACGCAGCAACGCCCTCAAGCCCAAGCAAGAAGCGCCGAATAGAGCATATTCCGGTGGATGAGCAGGACGATGAGCTGCCCCAGCTCTCGCAAGACGGCTTCGCGACTTCGATGCCTGGCTATCACGACGAGGTCGAGGCTGACCACATAGCCGAGGACGACGCCGTTGAGGCTGAGGAAATCCTCAGGCAGCGTGCCGCGGGATCCACGACCTTCAAGTCCGATGCGACGCGACCACCGAACTCCAGCCATGCCGGCGGAAGCAGGCCGAAGCCATCATCCACCGCCTCGACGTCCAAGGCCAGCGGTGGTGCTTCTCGAGTGTTAGAGGAAGATGGGACCGGCGATGACGCAACTCATGAATCCTCAACAACAGGATCGTTGCTCGAGTGCCCAATATGCGGCAAGATGCTGGAGACGGACAACCAAGGTTTGAACGAGCACATCGACTTCTGCCTGAGCAGAGGGGCGATCAAGGAAGCACAGGCGTCCTCGTTGAAGTCGGGCCAGGGGCCGGTATCGATGTCGGGGCCCCCGCGGTGAGGCCATAAGCCACAATCGAGGAGGCAGAGGGATAAACCCGGCGACGGGGGGCATGGAGAGAGGTTATTGCGGTTCAGGAAGGTACATTGAGTTTGAAATTCAATTCATCGGCGTTTAAGTCGGATTTGGAGGAGGACTACATGGGATGCAACTTTGTATTGATGACTGGTAGCTGACGTCGTTTACGTCTGTGCTCTCGGGGATGGCACGTCGACTGTAAAACATTGCTATGTTTCTTTCCATCCGAGTCGGAAGACACTGTATTTCAGTCGCCTTTCATAATACCAAACCTAGCATTCCGAGTCACTGGGAGAGTTCATCTCCACTTTGCGGCAATAATGACTTGACTCGTACGGTGATGTGGCCTAAACAGGCCCCGATTCGGATGAGAGGCTCTTGAGTCATTCACGCTTATGCCTGATTGGTATGTTGTGATGGTGACGTCACACAAGGTTCCGGAGCTGGCCACAAGCGCAGAGCTCGCTTTCAAGTTGCTAAACGGTTATTCAGTCCTTTCCTCTCTCCCGCCCTCTCGCTCCTTCCGTCTCCTGCTCTATTCCGCTGTACTATGTCTGAATATTGGGTCTCGCACAAAAAGTACCTCTGCAAATACTGCAACATCTACATCGCCGATGACGCGCCCTCGCGCCGACAGCACGAGACCGGCCTCAAGCACAAGGGCAACGTCGAGCGGTTTGTCCGCGGCCTCTACAAGGCCGGCGAGAAACGCAAGCAGGACCTCGACGAGGAGAAACGCGAGATCGCGCGCATAGAGAAGGTGTGTATCTGTCCGTCCGTCTCTCCGCTCGTGCTCCATCCCCGCCCGTCTGCACGATATACCTCTACACGTCCACCATTCCATCGTGCCTTTCACCCCTGCCTCTCCTCACACGTCTCGTGCATTTTTGAAGCGCATATATTGACTCTCCGTCCGCCGCAGGCAGCAAACGCCGCGTACGCCCAAGACGTCAGCGCCGGCCGCTCCGACAGCGCCAGCAGCTCCCGCGCGGGGTCCTCCACCCCCGCCTCGCACGCCGGGGAGAAGAAGACCGCCGGTGGCCCGAAGCCGTCGAACCCGTTCGCGAACTACTCGACGGCCGAGTCACTCGGGTACACGGACGCGGACGCGGAGCGCGCGAGGGCGGAGGCGGAGCGGCGCCGCACGCAGGGTGTCGCGGGCGAGTGGGAGGTCGTCGAGGCTACCCCGCCCCCAGCCTCTATTGCGGGACCCAGTGCGAGTGCTGGGGGCCAGCAGGAGGGAGAAGCGGCGAAGGCGGAAGGAGGGGCGGAGGGAGATGGGGGGCGGGTAGGAGAGAAGCGGCCGGCGGAGGTGCCGCTGGACGACGAGGACAGCCGGGGGTGGAAGCTGAGGCGCAAGATCGCGCATGTCGGGCTGGGCGACCTATACGACCCCGGCGCGCTGCCTATCAAGCTCAAGGCGAAGAAAGCCGAGGAGGCTGCGCAGGTGGGCGGCGCGGACGGGGCTGGAGCTGGGGCGGGCGTGTCGCTAGGCGGGAGCGAGAAGCCAACGTGGTCTGCGCGCGGGTGGAACAAGCCTGGGGAGGTGTCGAATATTGCGGACACGACAATAGACGGGGAGGTCAGGATGGAGGATAGGGTGAAGCCGGAGGACGACGAACTGCTGGGTAAAATCCTCGATGAACCAATACCTGAAGGCTCGCCTGTCCCCGAAGTGAAGGCGGAGGTCAAGGTAGAAGACGTCAAGGCAGAACCAATGGAAACTGCGGTGCCAACCGCTCCGGCCAGCACCAGTCTGTTCAAGAAGCGGAAGGCACCAGTTGGTGGCGGAAACAGAGGTGGTAGGCGGATATGAAGCAGATGTCGTTATCTTACTTTGCCTCCGTGGTATGGGGCTGCTTATCATCGGCGAGGTACTGTAGACATCCCTGTTGTGTGTAATATCGTCATGCTGAACTGGTCGTTTCATTTGTATGGCAAGACATCCCCCGCGAGTGACACACTTGCCTCCAAGGACAGGCATTTCTGCCATGGCAAGGCGTGGTCGTGAATTGCTAAGCAAGAAACGTCTTAACGTCAACGATCCAACAACAGACATTGTCGGTCGAGCTTGTGGCACGGTAGGTGGATAACTGTTTGTGTGGTATTAGGTAGCCTTGCAATATGTACGAGTGGGGAGATACCAAATCAAACAGTACAGCGAAACGATGATGCGATGAGGGACATTATAAGAGCATGGACAGCCTGTAAAATGAATATATCTAAAGTCCTGGGGTGCTCCAGCAATGGCGGAGGCGGCGAACGTGCGGGGGAGGGCCGGGGACAGGGCCAGGGAGTACGGTAGCAGTCGCAACGAGGGATCACTGTTGGGGCTGCATGTTTTCGGGTACTGAGAGAAGAAGGGGCGGTCATCAGCGAGAATGTTCTAGCATGTCGCGGGTCCGGGGTAATCGGGGAGTGAGGTGGATATGGGAAGCTTACATGGTGGTAGTTGAGGGCGAGTCCCCTCATTGAATACCCTCGACACCAGAACGCCAACACCCTCGAAGACACTGAGCAATATACCGCACATCACGGCTGACGTGAGGGCACCCTTGGGACCACCTACGGTCATGAGTCAGCAACGTTCGGCGACAAGCCATGGCAGGAATGACGCGTCAGCGAATGGGGTCGAGGGATAGGCGGAATGGAGTGGAGATAGGACTTGTGGGATAGGGAAGAAAAGAACACGTACTCCGTGCTGCCAGACATCCACCCGTCATGAAACCAGAGATGATGGCGTTCCACATGTCCTCTTTTTGTCGCCAGCCCTTTACAGCGCAGTCGAAAGTCGAGAACATGCCGCCCCAGACACCAAAGTTGCCGCCTGTTACAGGTGCGCGAGCCTTGATGACAGAGAGGGCTCCAACCATACGGTCACCCTACGTGGCAATGTCAGTCATGGCCAAACTAGATATACGGGCGAGACGCACTCTTGGTGAATTCCGAGCACCCTTGATACCGTGCCAGATGGTACCACCGACGGCACCCATGGCGAAGGCGCTACCAAAGTCGGAGAGGACAACCCATGGGCTGGAAAGGTCGAAAGGAGTTGGGGAAGTGAAGGGAGACAGAGTCAGTCTTGTTCCTGAGGACAGATGAGACGGGAGGATGCTTGCCAGGGATCGCGGGTGTGATCGGCGTGGGCCATGTCTAGTCGTCGTCGGCGTCGTGCGCAAGCAGTGGCAAGGGAGTCCTCGTTAGAGCTGCAGTCCTCGTATCACCTTTCCAAGCTCCGTCACCTTCCCCTCGGCGTCTCTCCGCAACCCGGAGACGCTCGAAACTTTTGCTTTAGGGCAGGCTGAGAAATGAATGAGATCACGTGCGGACGCGTCGCATGTGATGCGAGGACGCGCCGCGATTGTGGCAGCAGTTGTTGATTGAGCTTGAGCCTCTTCGGTTTCTGCACCGCTTCTTTCTCGACCACCACCACCCCTCCCCAACCCGCCATGGCCACCCCTGCCTCTACGATCCGCCGCAAGTCTCAGGTATTCGTGGAGATCCCTCCTTCGCCCTTGCACTCCGCCAAATCTGCAATGGCCAATCGCCCCGGCCTCCAAGCTAACACGCCCTTCAAGACGGTCGAGACAAACGTGGACAATCACCCTTCTCCCTCCGTCAGTGCTGCTTCTCTGAAGCGCAAATCCCCCGTCGTGTCTCACGACATGCCCGCGTCATACGACGATTTACAACCACCGAATGCAAAGAAGACGAAGACCGAGAGCGCAGTCAACAAAGACCCTGTTGTTAAGATCCCAAAGGGTACGAACGCGTCCGATGGTCCTGCTACACCCAAGTCAAAACTCCAACCTCCTGATTGGTACCTTCGGTGCCATCAGTGCGCGCGAATGTTCGATCCTTCTGGTAAACGTGATCGTCAATGTGTGGAAACCTACGTAAGCTGAATGTATGTGCAGTCGTCGCCCATTGTACCTTCAATCGTCCTTCCGGCCGGCGCTGCACGTTCAAGTACTGCAAAGCCTGTCTTAAGAACAGGTATCAGCAGGATATAGTTGCCGTCAAGGTATCCCCTGAAGGATGTTCGGAGGAGGTCAAGGCGAAGCACACAACTGGCACGGAATATATCTTCCAGTGAGTTGCTCGTTGTATATCTCGAGATTGTTTGCTTACGAGTCATTGCAGGTGCCCTCGTTGCCATGGCGAATGCAACTGCAGGGTGTGCCGGAAGGCCAAGGGTCTTCCCGCAACGGGGTCCGTACATGGTCTCCTTGGCTGGTCGCGGTCACATACTAAGATGCGAGCGTATACAGGGACCTCCACCTTCTCGCTCGCAAAGCTGCCAAACACAGCGTTAATGATGAAGCCGCGCTAAATGTACATGCAATGGTTCCAGCTGATCCTGGAGTTATTGACGGTCGCTTACAGGATGAGGCCGGGCCTTCAACCCCTCCGGCCAAGTCTGTCCCTGCGCCGAGGAAGATCGGCGCGTCCAATGGCAAAGCCACAGACATTAAGATCCAGGGAACAGCCAAGGAGATGAAGGCGGCAGGGGTCGTTGGGGCGAAAGGCAAGGGCCGTAAAGAAGCGAAGGCGAAGGTTGCGGGGACGGCTAAAGCTGGGCCCTCTGGATTGGTACCTCACGTTCTAATCCCTCCATCCCCTTATAAGACGGGAGCGTCAGCTACGAAGAAGCCTCTTGTTGTCAAGAAGCCTACGCCGCCTCCTAAGCCTATCCCCAAACCCCTCTGGTCGCAGATTTCGACCCCACTAACGTTCGAGGGCGCCGTCGAGCGGATGCATATTCGCGAGTTTCTCCTCCGCTTCGCACACCTGACGGATATCGCACGGTCGCACCTCGAAGAACTCGAGGAGCTGGCCGCGTCCGACCCGTACTTGGAGGCCGCGGAGAGCGGCGACGAGTCAGATACGCCTTCGCTGGTCGGATGGGTCAGCGAGACTGCTCTCAGAGCCATCCTCATTGGCATCCTTACCCTCCTATCCAATGACGCCTCTGCAGCTGAAGACCGCGAGGGAGACTGCGCTGCAGACCACGACGCTTCCGCGCTCACGAGCGCGATCCAGCAGATCAAGGGTAGTGGCGCCCACCTGTCGAAGATGTGGGCCGCGCTCGAGACCCTGCGCTCCTCTTCGTCCCTCACATTCCCCGACGCGCTCCCCCCACCGCCAAACGTCCAGCAGCGCAGCACCCGCACGTCGCGCGATTCCCCGCCGAGCACCGTTGTCTCCACCTCGCAGCTTGTCCCCGTCATCGCCGCGCTCGTTGAGGTCGCGCTCCGCACGCACGCAGTCCAAGAGGACTTCGAGCGCGCGGCTACGCAAGAACGCGACCTCGCGCGGGCGGCTCGTGAGCTTGCGGCAGCGGAGAACGCGCGCTTCAAGGCGGAGAAGGACGTGATCCTCGCGAAGGACAAGCGCAAGGGCGTCCGCGCTGAACAGCGCGCTGCACGCGAGGCGCACGACGCCGCCCTCGCCCAGGTTGAGTGCGCGCACCGCCTTGCGGCCAAGGAGTGCGTGCCAAGATTTGGACCGCTCGGGCGCGATGCGGAGGGCAGGGTGTATGTTGCTGTTACACCGGGGGTCGTGGAGCGCGAGGCGGCGGTGGAGCTGCTGGAGGGCGGCAAGGGCGGGGTGAAGTTTGGAAGGAGGAAGGGTGTTGTGGAGAGGGGGGAGAGGGAGAGGATGCGGTATTGGTCGTGGTTCGTCGCTGTGTGGGGGAAGAAGCCTGCGGGTGCGCTCGTCGCACCTTCCCGGGGAGCAGAAGAGATTGCGGACGAGGGCAAGGAGAAGAACAAGGAAGGAGACCTTGTGGAGAAGGCGGCCGAGGTAGAGGAGAGGAATAGTGATGAAAGACTCCGCCAGGAGGACGATGATACCGAGCAGTGGTGGGGATTCTGGGAGCCTGAAGAGGTCGCCAAACTCGCTGAGTGGCTCGCAATGCGTCATGGCATCAATCTCGAGAGCAAGCTCCCTCCAAAGGACTCGGAGGATGCCACGCTCCTCGGCGTCGAGGACGGGCAGACTGCCGAGAAGGTCCAGAAACGCCGGGGCCGGCCGTCGAACGCGAGCTCCGCTTCGAGCTCCATGCGCGCGTCGTTCAACAACATCTCCCACTCCGAGGATGATCACGACGACGCGGAGGTCGAGCGCGATGACGATGTGGGCGACGAAGACATTGATGCCGATGGGGATGTCCTCATGCGCGTAGACGCGCGCGGCGAGCCAGTCCCGACGAAGCGGGACCTGCGGAGGCTCGCCCGGGGCCTAAAGGAGTACTCGGAGACGCTAGCTTGGCGTATCAAGCGTGCATCGAAGGATGGACAAGGGAAGGATGTTGAGAAGAAGCCTGAAGCGGAGGACAAAGGGAAGAGGAAAGCGGTGGAAAAACCGCCCACAGAGGAGATCGCTCCGGCGACGTTCTACGGCAAGAAGTAATTCTTTTTTTTAGAGTTAAGGCTTCTGTGCCTTGCTGTTCCTTGATACTTCGACGTCTTGTTCATGCCTAATGCTACGCTAGTAAATACTGTTGGTAGACACCTATTGCCCCTTAGATTTACAAGTCTCGTAGAAGTTACTGGCTTGGGCTCACTTCATAGTACTTAGAGTCCGTTCGCTCCGCCCACGAAAATGCAAGAGAATAACAAAGACCCGTGTACATATATATTTCAACGGAGGTTCATACTTTACATTGTCGTGCGATTATGGACGCAAGCTCATCTACGTCTAAAGGCCGCTCCACGCACCTTGACAGGCGCATTGCGAGCAATGTCGCTAAGACGTGTTTACACTACAACCACCCAAGTATTCATCAGCAAAATTTTAAATAATCTAAGTGGTGGACGTACCATGATCTGCGTCTCGGACAACAATACAGAGTACGCGTAGGCGGGACATGTGCAGTACGCGGTAGTTGTCGATGTGGAGGGCAACCCGGGGAATACGGTGTACGTGGCCGTCGATCCGAGGACTTCGTACTGTGGACGACCCCAAGGCGTCCTGTACAAGATGACTAGACACCGCGATACCTGACTTAGTAAGGCTGGTACGGACAAAAGCAGGACGAGGGGGACTCACCGCTGTCTCTGTCGATCAGGTCGAGCGCACCTAGGAGTAGTGTCTCGGCAAAGAAGAAACGCAGCTTCTCCAGCGATTCATCTACTGTAAGAGAGTCAGTCAAAATTTTGAGCTGATATGGAAGAATGGGCCCAGCGTACGAGAATCCGGGGTCAGACCTTCCAGCACTTGACTCAAAAGTGTCGTGAGTTCCGGAGGTGCCATTGGATCGCCTGAGAGAAATGAAGGTTAATTAAGGTATATTTCCACCAGCTACTTGATTTCTGACAGTTGTGTCAGAGAAGCGGCGGTGCTTTGTGAGGTGCTCACCCCACAAACATGGTCGTCCGAGTCCAAGAACCTAATTGATAATCGATAACCGCCCGTGCGCTTAACGTTACCGTTCAAGCAATCATACCGAAACAGGACTGCACAGCCACCATATTCGCAAACTTAGTATGCGGCATTCTCATCGACTCGGTTATCCTCTGACCACCACAACGCTTGTCAGGAGAAAATGCTCACACAGTATCTCTTCGTATTTGCGCAGGTTCATGATGACTTCCGCATACCGGAGCTGCTTTCCATCTCAGAGCTTCACGGATTTGAGATCGAGTTTCCTGAAGACAAGGATATGTCTCGACCGTTTATGATCCTTGGGCTCGAGAGCGAAGAGCATGTACGGTTGCTTGCCAGGCGATGCATTCTGATCAGGTATACTTGATTATACCCTGTGAATGCGCATATTTCTGATTTCTGTGGCATTTAGATACGTGTGCGAATTCTACGCTCGTGGAAAGTCGTACGAGGAGGTTCACGAACGTAACCGGATGCGGTCTCCTCAGTGGGAGAAGTACATCGAAGACGCATCATTCAAGTTCCTCGTCACCGCTTTCAACCACACAATTCCACAATGGCGCCAGAAAGATGTCGTCGAGAGCTTCTCGTACATGGACTTCCGGGGCAAGATTGAGATGAGGAACCCGGTCATCACGCTCACCGTTTTCGAGGAATGCAAGTGTGACATTTCTCAATTGTCGGGCAGATTCTGATGTTCTCACCTTTCAAAAGATCCCGACAAGCATGGGACCACTCGCGAGAAGACCGAAGGTGACGGCGAGTTCGACGAAGTCTGGTTCGGCAGGTTGGTACGTTCGCTTGCTGCGCTTTAGAAGCGTTGTTCGCGCCTTATTGGGGACAAGTCACTGATTCTCCGGCTCATAGATCGAAGTGGGATCTGCACGGTCGCTAGCGAAGACGTTTGATGTCAAGAAACGCGTGTATTACGGCAACACCAGCATGGAGGCCGAGATGTCTCTTCTAATGGCGAATCAGACGCTGGTACAGTGATCCAGACTACGTGGCGACGACGATGATGCTGATCATACTCATAGGCCTCTCCAGGAAAGCTCATATACGACCCATTCATCGGAACCGGTAGCATGGCATATGTATGTCCTAGTATCTGGTGTGGAACCGTACAGCTCAAATATTCCGCAGACAACAGCCTATTTCGGTGCCTTCGTCTTCGGCTCAGATATCGATGGACGACAAATGAGAGGCAAAGGTTAGCGTAACATCTAGTCCACAGGGGCGACGGTCAAGTGCCTGACGTTCCCCGCAGTCAAACCCCCAGGAATCATCCGCGCTGCTGCCCAATACGGGGTCGCCAATCGTGTCATGGACCTCTGCACGTTCGATGTGACACAGAACCCTTGGAGATGCGGAGAGCTGTTCGACGCGATCGTGACGGATCCTCCATGTCAGTCCTTTTTTCGTGACGTATGTTCCTAACATAATGCCAGCCCTGCAGACGGTGTAAGAGCAGGAGCAAAACGTCTCGGACGAAAGAGCAATAGGCCGCCACGAGAAGGTCCTCCCCCGGTACACATCGAGCGACCGTGAGTCACTCTTCCCCAAAAAATTCGCAACTTATGCCTCTAACCCTTCGTTCTCTCAGAGATGATCAGCCCTACCTCCCACCTATGAAACCATACGAGCTTTCCGAGTTGGCACGGGACCTTGTAATCCTTGCGCGTTATATGCTCAAGCCCCGCGGCCGCCTTGTTTTCTTCCTTCCGACGGTCACAGAGGAATACGAGGAGCTCGACATTCAAGCGATGCTCTGCGATGGGATGGACCTCGTAGCCAATTCCCTACAGAATTTCGGTTCTTGGGGACGCCGAGTGGGTGTTTCCTCCGTGTTTATGACTGCGAGGGAGATTGCTGAACCCATCGCAGCTGATCACGATCCGGAAGACGACCACGGAGGCACATCAGCCTCCCACCTTCGACCCCGCACATGCAGCTACGGAGAATGTGGGCATGCACGTACCCGCACACAAGGACTTCCGTGAAAAGTACTTCCAAGGTTTTAAGAAAAATGACATTAACACCGGCAGCGGGGAGGAGGTGTTGGATAGCAGGTAAACAGTAATATAGGTAGGGCGTAATGTGGATCATGACTGCAAATATGTATAAACAAAGCGAGGCGGACAGCAATACGGTAGACAGCGTCGATAACATCAAAAGCTGTGGAATGATAGCGTTTCATACACATCTTGCAAGGTTTCTGAGGTTGAAGATCAAACCTGAAATCAATGGTTGCGATTGTTGATGTAGCGGGCGGTGGCGGCAATGCGGAAGTTCAGCGGAACGACGGTGTGTCTGTAGCTCATCAATGTTGGTGGGATTGCGTGTAGGCGAGGGGAAGTATCGACTCACTCATAGTACTCTTGCACCTCCGCTCCATCCATGATGAGGACATCGCCCTATTCTCGGTAAGCGGCGCGAGTATCAAGAGGCGGAGAGACAACCCACATGTCTCAAGAACAAAGTCAAAACATCACACTTACGTCCGCCGCCGGACTCCTTGCGATACTTCTTGAGGGGCCGGAAGTGCATGTGCGCCGCTGATCCCAACGACAACGAAGCGACTCTTGGACCCAAGCCATTCTCGGCATCACTGTGGAACTGGGTACGTGACCTGGTCAGGGCCCAACATTCGTAGGCAACAACATCGACACAACACAAACCGCCATCCGCTGCTCCTCCATGTATCCGGCACTGAGCACCTCGTTGAACCTATACGGCTGGCTTTCGGCCTCCATGACACTCATCATCCGCGACTGAATCAGGTCGCGTGCTTTGACTACGGCACTGGGTGCGCCGTCAAAGGGTATCGTATTCGCTGTTCCTCCAACGTACTGCGAGAGCGAGTCAGCACCAACCCTAGTGAACATGTCAACGGTTTGGCTTTGCTTACTTGGTATGGTTCTCCGGCTAACGCCATCGCACGTCAACGCCGATCAATCACAGAGGGAAGGAGACAACATACTATTCTGGGAGAAGTAGTTCGTGAGCAGCTCGCCTCGGCATTGATGCTATGGATCCCCGCGTCAGCCAGGACATCATTGAATTCGTTACGGCACCTACGCTTCTGAGCGGCCACCGTCTAAACTGCAGTTCACCTGACACGGCTTGGTCCTGGTATTCTTGGAATATCTCATTCGCAACCTGATTTATCTGCGTACTGCCCAGGATCAGGTATATGCGCCCTCTGTATGAACGTAAGAAAGCAGCGCCCTTTGGAGGCAAAGAGGGCGATACCAACCGGTTCTGAGGGAGTATGTAAACGTGATAGTATCCGACACTGCTTCCCACACGGTAAGGCAACAATTGAGACACTTGTATGCCTGTCGCAACTTGTTGACGACGACTGTTGATTGATAGTGCTAACGATGAAAGCTTACCGGAACCGTCGGCCACCTTGTGGTGCAAGAATCCTCCGGGGTTCCGCTGGCTCCAGAATTCGTTTGGCAACCTGATCTTGCCGACAATTTGCAGCGCCGACTGCGACGGTTACTCGATTCAATGAATGAAGCAAATAGAGTTCACGTCAGGCCACGCACCCCACAGTTCTGGCATTCCCAATGCTGCCACTTGTATCTGCTCCGATTGCATGAGGGTCGACTTGAGTGAATGCGCAAATGATCTCACCTGCACGACAGTCGACCACACTCCTTGCAATGCCATCCCTTCGTGAACCGACGACCAGTAACAACGCCATTTGTTGCCTCAGTTGCAGGTAGTTGCGGAGTGATGTCCTCGAGATCTTCATGGACACATCGGTAGGCGGCGTTGAGGAAGGTGTCAGAATATGTAAGATCCTGTGGTGGCTGTCGGCCGTCCAGGAGGGTCCAGAACGCAGTGCAGCTCGGGCGAAGACACATCCAACCTTGCGCATAGACCGAGGGAGATAGGTTGTGGCAGGACGCACACAGACCATACTGAGCGATAGGGTTGTCCTCCTTGGGACTGGTCGGAGGTTAAGGGAACGTTCACGGCAACGCAGAGCTGAACTACTCACGGAGCGAGGATGTCGGAGGTCTCGAGGCTCGGATACTTGTCTCGCTCGATCCACCAGGGCTTTGGCTGCTTATCGCACCAAACGAAGGCAAACTTGTAGCGGGTCACGAAGCCAACGTTGTTGTCCGCTGGTTGGCGCTCCGCTGCCGTGGTTTTGGGTTGGCAGGAATGACGGAGATCGAATAAGGCACTCACCCCATGCGTGCGCAATATGGTAGAATCCGAGCACGACGTAGGTGCAATCCGGCTTCGAGGCGAGGTCATACGGGAACAGCGCATATCGGTCGTCGATGAGGAGGGCGACAGGTCGGCCCATCTTGTGCGTTTGCAGCAAAGCCCTGACGGACTTGTCACCTTCCTCTTGGTCGGCGGCCATCTGCAATGTCGCTTGACCTTTGGAGCTGTGCAAGCTCTCGGCTTTCCCGCCGCTTTCGAAGATACCGGATGATGAGTATACGACCGTCGCACGAGGACGGTACAGGAAGGGACTCACCCGTGAGAGATGATGAGGCGGCCATCCCGGGCGAAGAGATCACGGCTTGCCTCCAACTCAACGAAGCCCTCCCGAGACACGCCACGGAACCACTCACCTAGCAGAAAACGCACTAAGAAGGTATCCCTTTACGAGGTTGTTGGCGTGGTAGACTCCTGATTGATAGCTGCGGAACCAGTCGAAAGACTCGCATACTTCCTGCCTTGACTAAATGGACCTATCACCTATCCGCCAACGAGAGATAATACCACCGGCGTACCTTCGCCCAGATTCTAGGATGCGCGGCCAAAGGTTTCTTCTGAGAAGCAAGGGGAGGGATGCGTCGGGGAACACGTGTGCCGACGAGGTTCGGGATGATCGGCGAAGGAGGAGGACTAGGCAGATTAGAGGGAAGCGGGGATTGAGACGTCGAGGCTGGTAAAGAAGGTGGGGGAAGGGCAGGGTTGGCAATAGTGACCACCGAACTTGAGCGAACGAAAGAGCTCCATGGGCATATGTCGGGATGCATAGAGCCATCTGGGCCAAAGGACGTTTGGGCAGGATCGGTAGGCTCTTCGGTTATCCCCGCTCCGTTCAAGACGTTAGTCGCGCATGCGGGGACACTCGCCCCCTCACCCTGAACTTCCCGGCGCAACGACATGACCTGGCTAAGCGGGATCTCTTCCTCGTCATCCGAGTCCGGCGGCGCATCCTGGGCCTCAAGGTCGGGCGTCCATTCATCCACAAGAACCGCCGTATTGCTAAGCTCCATCTCCGCCCCCGCCGCCGTGTCGCATATAATACGGTCCATCTCTGCGAAATTGGTGGGTATGCCCAACCTTGCTGGAGCCGCGATTGGAGCCCCCAGTCCGGGAAGCCCGCCTCGGACACCCTGGGGCCTGAGGGGCTTCACCCTCCTCGGCGGTTCTGAAATCATCACAGGATTGGCGTCCGAGCTGCCCGCAACGGAGGTCGCACCTTGATCAGTAGGCTGGTGCGGGACGATTTCTGGACCGTTCGCAAATTCCAGAGGCGGAACGGAAGGCGACGTCGCCGGGGGGTCACTGTCGACCTGGCAATGTGCGGTCGGGGGCTTCTTCCTGCGGCGCTCCTCCCGCGATGTCGTGTCGTCCGATGTCCTACTAGGATTTGACTCGGAATGTTTCCCTCGTTGACGCTTCGAAGGGCGCGCAGACAGGTCGACGCCCTTGAGCTTCCGCTCCTTCCGTGCCGCATCCCTCTTCTTCTGCCGAGAGGAGTTGGACGTACGTCCTGGGATGAGTTTTGTCTTTGTCGACATCAAGGGCATTGCCTTGGAACGGGAAGGCCTGAGAGGAGTAGACACGGACTCTGAGACACCGTCTGGTCCCCGTTCAGCTTCGGCCGTTTCCATGGGTTCATTGCGGTCTTCAGATGGGGCGCGCAGTTTCGATTTTTTCGCCCTGCGAGCGGCCGGCGGAGCAGAGGCGGATTGTTGACTAACGCTCGGGGTCGGGAGTAGGTCCTGCAGATCATCGACAAGACCGCGCTTGGCCTTGGAGTGGTATTCATGCTCGCCCTTGGCCAATTGAGACAGCCTCTCTTGATTTGCTGCAGCGCGAGGCTGGCGCTGACGAGTCGGCTCCTGGGCTGCACCCTTGTGGGTTTTCTTGACCCGTGGTTTCTTAGGTTGAACAGGGGGTTCTGCGGGGGCTGGATCGGACACTTCGACAGTGGTCGTTGTGCTGGTATCACTGGGCGTCGCTCGGTTGACAACGGTGGGGGTTGGGGAAGTATCCATGGCGTGGTCATCGGAAGGCTGCAACCAAGACATATTAAGCGACGATCTGTTACGGTACGTGGCCGTCACGAGGACACTCACCCCCTCGCATACAGCGACATCACCAGTTGGCGGGGAATCGTTCCGAGATTGAGCATGGTCGGCCACATAGGCAGCAGCGTCGGCGTCCTCGCGAAAGACGACTACACCCTTATCCTCTTCAGGGAAGTCCGTAGCGGAAGGGGACTCGCATATGGCCATATCTGAAGATAAATAAAGGGCGTTAACGACTGTGGAATCTCTTGTCGCGTACTCACCACCCCCATCGCCCTGAGCGGTAGCTGTAATACCTCCGGTGCCGCCTGCGACCGCAGCGCTGTTTGGGCCATCTGCAGCATGCTTCGTCTGCCCAGAGTCCGCTCCAGTTTCTCCCACTCTTCCCCGCCGCCCGGTCTTTGACGCTCTCGTTCCGCGTGAACCGCCAGAACGCCAGGGCTCGGATATTGAACCGTGAGGAGCATCCAAGTCAGAATGCTGTGGTTGTGGTTGTGTAGTTTTCCCAGCCTGAGTCGGTTGTGGTGGTCTGCGAGGCTGAGGAGGCAGAAGCAGATAACCAAAATCCCGTTTCTTGCGCTCGCTGTTCACGACGTCAAGAGCACCCTTTTCGTTTTTGTTGGATAGCTCCCAATAAAACCGAACGAAGAGTTCGATGGACGCCAAGAGCTCCTTGGGGGTGGAACGGGGGTTGGACGCCCGGGATTTCTTGCTCGGGCCCTCTGGTGCGAATGCGAGCTTGCTCCACTGTACCGCCGCCAGACGTTGCTATGGAGTCAAGGTCGAAATGGCCGTGGAAGATTTACGACGAGAGAAGTGACAGACGTCGTTGGTTCGTCGTTGGTTCGTCAATCATCCTGGCGTACGAGGAGGAATTTACTCACCTTCGGATCATCGTGAATGGCCTTGGCGAGAGGTGCGAACCAGTTGTCGCCTCTCCTGCTTCCGCCAAGCTGGCGTGCCGCGAATCCGGAGAGGAATGGCTCGTGTTGGAGGGGCGTTCTATCCCATATGTCCTTCGGCGGCTTCATCCTGCGCGCCGGAACTCCAGCCGAGAGGGACGAACGCGTTAAAGAGGTGGGGAGAAGAAGAGATCCTTAAGTTAGCTGCAGGTGTCCCGGGCCACATACCTTGCCAGGGTCAACGCAGCCCTGATCTTTCCGCTTCAACAAGAACCTTACCAAAACCGTATACACGGGAGAAAACGCCATCAAACTCTCGCGGTAACCGTACGGACCCTTTCCAGCCCAGTTTCCGTTCCTTGATCTCCTGTCAAAGACGGGAACTCTCCCCTCCCCGACTGTCAAGACGGTGAGGTACACAATATTGTTTCTACATGACCCATACACCCACCCATACCGTGCGGGCACGTTCGAGATCTCGAGGTGGATAGCAGCGAATCTAAGCTACGTGCGAGACATATCAATGCGGAATGCTCCTCTATTTAGCCAGTGCGTGCTGGAGGGCCTCGTACACGTCCGCCTCAATCCGCGCCTCCACCTTGTCCTCCTCCGAACCGTTGCCCGACGCGACTCTGTGCGCCTCCGCGAGGTTTGCCCGAATAGCCTTTACGAAATGAGCATGGTGTAAGTTCGCGGACAAATGCGGCCGAAGCGTGGGATTCCGCCAAACGGGTGCGAGGATACGGACCTCTGCGGAGAAAGCGTCGAGAGGGGCGGCCTCGACGGCGTTGATGGTGAGCTTGTTGTTCGGGTGCACAGTCGCGAAGCCACCGGAAACTTGATTCATGAGGCGAGAAACGCAAAGGCGGGTGGCAATAAAGAATACCGTCAGGTGCGGGGACAGGAGGGAGAAGGATGATGGGGAATGAAAATCAGGAAGGCCGGGCAGGAGGGCAGCGTGACATGGAGAACGCACCAAACCACTTTTTCGACCCGTTGCCAGCTTCGATGACCTCGACGACACCAGGGCGCAGGGGCTCGATAGTTGGTGCATGGTTGGCGAGGATACCCATGTCACCGGTTGCCGCGGCAAGGTTCACTTGCACAACATCCGTAGACGTGAAAATGGCCTGTGCAGAGCGAGTTCACGGACCAGACGTGGTAAGGAGACCGTTTGTGTCGCGGAAGGCTTGAGAGGTGGCAAACGCACCTGGTGGGGGAGAACGAGAGACAAGTTGATCTTGTCGGCAGCCTCGGCGTATCCTCTCCTGCCGAGGGCGAAGGTCCTGGGTGCTCTCAGAGCAGCAGAAGTAACGAGACGAAGCGCAGACATAGTTTTGTGGCAGACCAGGTTGTGCGCGACAGCGAGCTCGTCTTCCCGCCCTCTCCAAACCCGGGTAATGCCGGATCCTCTGATCACATGCGTTCTCTCACGCCTCGGGACGAGCATCTCCGAGTTGCCCTGTCGCGCCGTCCGACGTTTGTGCATCGGTGCATGCCGCTCAAGCTCATCCCACACGCCAACCAGGCCATTGAACTCGATATGTACAGCGCCCAGTGCGGCATCCGATATGTAAGACGCGTTTATCGGCCTGGAAACGCTTACTGAAGCCTTTCAGCAGCGCACGATGTAACGTCGGAACAATCACAATCGCTCGATCCAAACGTTGTGCAAGGACCTTTCAAAAACTCAACAGTATAACGGCTATTACTCTTCTAGATCTGGGAATTTGGAAGCAAAATATCGTGAGACGCCCTAAAGTAACACTGATCATCCGAGGTCATGGTAGAGCGTCGGCGAACAGTGGCGAGTTTCTTCATCCATCCCGACAGAAGCCTGAGAGGCTCCCGTCCCGATTGGGGCCCAGGCAGGCATCTAATTACCGAGGATTCCTTGCATCCTGAAGGCTTGAGAGTCATCTTCGTGGTTCCTCGTCATCCCTCTGTCATATAGGCTATATATCCCGCCGCTCTCTTTACACCCGTACATTCGGATTCGCGGAGGACTATAAGCCTGATGACCGAGCGGAACCTGTCAATATCATCGAACTCGTATTGGACTAGGAGTGGGGCTCGGAAGGGGACGACGATGAATGGATCCTGCAGGCTGGATTGCGCCCGGAAAAGTTGGAGGAGGAACACCAGGTATGGTTTGTTCTGGGACTCCTACGCCCACTCCCTGGAATACAGTATGTCGTGAGCTGAGGCAGTCGTGCCATGCCAGTGGTCTCCCTCACCTTGCCCGCCTGCTTCTGCTTCGCGTAGAATGCGAACAGGTCAGCAATCTGCTGCTCCAGACCCTGCCTTTCCCTCTGCAAGCGAGTGACTTCTTGTGTCATCAGCAGCACCTCCCGCGTGAGTTCCTTCTTGAATTCCTCTACGTGTACTGACGTATCGTTCGTTTCAGCGATACTCTGAGAAGATAAGGAAGAGAGCCTACTCTGGACGTTGATCGCCGTCGCCTCCTTCATGGCCTCCACAAAGCGGAGACGCTCTCCACGGATATCGTTCGAGAGTTCTGAACCAGCCCCTTCCATCAATAAGGTACAAAATCGAAGCGGTGCAAAGATTCGAACCCGTGGCCAGCGCCTTCAACATCCTCTCCTGGTCTTGGCGCTGCCGGTCGATCATCCCAATGACGGACTCGGTCGCTACATGCATCATTAGCAACGACTCACGGCGCATTTAGCCTGGTACGTACTGAGCATATGGCGTGCCTCGGCGTTCTTACGAAGATCCTCTTGCACAGCGGCTAGTAGACCGTTCACGGATGCATGGAGGTCCGCGGCGTTCTGCTCGCGCTCCTTGTTCTGTACCAGGAGCTGCCTGACATCCGAGAGCAGGCCTCCTTGTGGAGGCGGAGGCTCATCTCCTTCAGGGGCTTCTACCTGGTCTTGCGGGTCGTGGATAGGACCCAAATCTCGACAAAGCTGCTGGATGCCTGCCGCTACGCCTTCAATCTGAGAGGTGCCGTGCTTGACGAAAGCCTCGAGCCACTACTTGGGCGTCAGAATGGAGCGAACGGATGGCACTGGCACACGTACCGTGTTAAGCTCGTTGAGATAGCGGACGGTATCCGTCTGCTGCTCCACCTGGGCCGTGCGTTGTTCCCGAACCTCGCTCAGCAGAGCCACCATCTCCGCGAGCTGAGCAGCTGTGGGAGCGTCGGCATTATGGGAGTCTTGGGCTTCGCTGGTTCGCGCCTGTTGAAGCTGCAACAACGTGTCCAGCTTCTCTTGCACTTCAACGAGCGTCGAGGGGTCCCGTCCATCTTCAGGTCCGTCTCCCGGCTTCTGCGCGTTCCTCAAACCCTCCACGAGCGCGTGAAGTGCAGACAAGTGGCCCTTCAATTCCGTTTGCGCTTCCTCGAGCTTCGCCATCACGACCATAGTGTCTTTCGGGTTGGCTTCCAGCTGGGCTTTTGGTAGACGGCGAAGCTCTTCCAGGACCTCGTCCACCCTGGTGCGTATGCCCGTGATGTTTGTCCTGTCTGTCGCTGACCGTTTTTGCAGGAGCTCAACGCCTCGCCGGATGTCGTCTAGCAAGGGTGCGGCGGCGCTTTCCGACTTCGCAGGTGAAACGATGCCCTCGCCCTCGCCCTCGGGGGCCGCGGGCCGGGCAGGCGGGGCGCGTGGAATGGCGCGGAGCTCGTACAATGGCGCTGTTGTCGATCCTGACTCTGGTCTCGGTTTCGAGTGGTCTTGTTTGGCATCATCTACGGAGTACCGCGACGCGGGCGAGAACGGCGCCTCTTCCCTCCCCTTCTCTTCGCGCCAGATTTCCGTGACTCGCGGGTGTGGCCGTGGAGGCGGGGACCCGATCCGAGCCGCAATCGCATGGAACCCGCTCGACCGCGTCGACGCCGATGTTGGCGACCCACTGCTAGCACTGTCTGGCCCCAGATATGCGTTGAGGATCGACGTCGCGAAGTTCGACCCGGTGCTCCCCTGCCGCCTCATCTGTGTTGTTAGGATCTCGCTCTTGACGACGCGGCGTGGGATCGGGGACAAGGGCGTAGACGGGCGGGGATTCGGCGACGTGCTTTCCAGCTGTGCGAGGCGTTGCTTAACCATAGAGCGCTGGTCGAGGTTGCGGATTGACGCGCTTTGAGTCCGCTGAGGGCTCCCTGTAGAATTCGGAGGGACAAAGAGCAGCTTCCGCGCGCTGATGGGCGTGGGTGGCGTCGGAAGCGCGGAAAGCGGTGATGTGGGAATGGATAGGTTGCGGAGGTCGAGGCGGGGTAGCGTAGGTGGTTTGATACCTTGCGTAGGGAGGGCGGGGAGCTCGCGGTTGGTTTGCGGCGATCGAGGCAAAGACGACGGATGCCCATCGGCGATGCTTGTAGCGGTTGGTATCGCCCTCAAGGAAACACTTGGAAGCGCTGCGTCGTCCAGAGTCGGGAGGTATTTGCCTTCGGTCCTCAAGGGCGAGCGCAGCCTGTTCTCCTGCGCAAGAAGGACTGCATCCCTGGAAGATGCCGATGTCAGTTACCATCCCAAGTGAGTACGCGCATGTAACAATTCACCATATCTTGCTGACCCACGTCGCCCTTTCCGTCAGCGAGTTGGCGGCGAACTTCTCTCCTGCGCGACCCTCGAAGATGATCTCGAACACCTTCCATGTCTGGCCCGCCGGAAGCAGCGCTCTCTCGGCCGGATCAAGGTCTGTCGGAGTGAGAGAGCGCACGTCCATGCATGCGGTGAAGGGGACGAGCCGCGGCGACGGATTACCTTGCGGTGTGTCCCACGTCACAAGTATGTGCGTCGAGTGCAGCTGTGCGGTGCAGGCCATCCATACTGGAGGGAGATCCGATCCCGGAATGCGAGACAGGTAGAGAAGCGAGCCCGCTTTGCCCTTGTGCGCCTCGATAGGTGAGATACACACGATCTTGTCGTCATCCGCTCGCCCTGACTGGGGTATCTGCAGAGTCAATCCATCCGGCCTCCGTGGCTCGGCAACGTCGGTTTTCGTTGGACTCGGCGCTGGTGCGCGGGCATGCCGCGGCGGGGGCAAGTCCTTGAGCGTCGGCTTGCTCCGCTTGAAGACGGACAAGAGATTGCGGAATGACTCGCGGATCGGCAGGAGACCCTTGTCCTTCTTCTCTCCGAGTGGACTCCTGCGGATGCTTGAACCTCGCTTGTCCAGGGGTGGAAAGCCGTATCCCAGCGAGGTGCGAGAGCTCGCCTCCTCCCCCAACGCTTCGAAACGGCCAATGAGCGCCTTCGTCGTCCCGCGACGAGATAAATGGCTGGTCCGGTTGCCGTCCTTGCTCGGCACAGCAGGGAAGTACGATCCCCGATCGTCTGCCCCGGCTTCGGAGGCGTTACGGTGGGCGCGTGCATCCAAGCGAGAAGATGCTGCGGTGGATACGGAGCGGATGTGGATCCCGTCGTGGGCGTTTGTCGAGGGCTGCGAGCTAGACGTCCTCCCCCTCTCGCGCCGTCGCATCTCGTGGTATGGCGTGTGGATTGGGGTTGACTCGTCGGTTGCTGTGCTCGTTATGCTGCGGGCGATGGACTGTGAGTATACCGAAGACATGTCTGTTGCCGACGCTAAGGATCAGGGCTGAGATGATTTGCATCGGAGGTTTGCAGTCGAGGCTGACCGCTTTGTCAGTTCCATTCGTAAGAAGCACGATACCATATCTTATTCATGAGACATCCTGGACCAGATGGAATCAAAGGCCAGGCTCTAGATGTCGCTCGCCCAGCAAAACGAGGTCGGAAGTGATTAGCCGGTGTCGAGTGTTGGAACAGGTTATTCTGTCCATATGGAAAGCTTACTACCTCAGACTTGAATTGCATACACTGTATAGATTCGGTTTTCATGGGCTGAATAGCATGCCGCGCGAGCTCGAGCCTATGCTGTGCAGCCACTTTCCATCGTTATTCCCTTGGTTATTCCATCGCACTATTGATATCCGCATGCGGTGCAATAAATATTCGGAAATATCATGTGCAATTATACTAGATAACCGACGCGAGGTACAAGACTGGTGCTTCAGCGTATGTATAAGTACAAACAAAAGGAAAGCCATCTACGAGCACTACGAATGATAGTCCTCTGTTGGAATGATATCGTGCATATATCGGAAAACGACCGACCCGTCCTCTGCCCCCGACCAAAGTGTCTTTCCATCCGGAGAGAAAAATAGGTAACTCACATGGCACTCGTGCTCGGAAAATGATCCCAGGGACAATCCGTCGCTGGTCCTCCACAATCGCACCGTCCCATCCCATGATCCCGATGCGACAAAGTTTCCGCATGGCGAGAAGCAGGCTTTCGAGACTATGTTCGTGTGTCCCAGAAGCCGGAGCAGCTCAATGCCCGTCGACGCGTCCCAGACCTTCACTGCCCAGTCACTGGAGGCAGTGACCAACAGCCTCCCGTCTGGTGAGAACGAGACGTCCTGCACCTCGCCTGCACGCCTCAACGCGACTTGCCTGGCTCCTGTTTCGATGTCCCAGACTTCGGCTCCATCCCACCGGGACACCGTAGCAAGGCGCATGCTTCCGGGGTCGAAAGCGGCAGCGATGTCGAGCCTTTGGACCCTCCCAGTCAGGTCGGGTCGAATGAACTTGTGTAGGGAGCCCGAGGCGACGTCCCATATGCAGTAGCTTGAGGGAAACGACCAGGAGGAGAGCCAGTGTCCGCCCGGAGAGAAGGTGACATATTGCGCCTCGACTGAGCGCGAGAGACTCTGTTTGAGGAGGTGAAGCTGGTCGAATGTATGCGCGTCCCAGACGATGACCGTTCCATCAAAAGCTCCGGATGCGATTGCAATGCCGTCGGGGGACCATGCGCAACTAGAAACAGGCGCGGCATGACCTTCAAGCGTAGCGACCCGCCATGCGTTGCCTTCACCGAGATCCCAGATCACCAACTTCGCGTCTTTCCCACCGGACACGAGATATCGGCTATTTGGGGAGAATGCAAGAGACGTGACTTCATTATAACCGTGGGCGACCCATTGGTGAGCTATGCTTCCGTTGGTAGCATCCCAGAGGATGATTGTGAAGTCGTCTGACCCGCTGGCAACCCACCTCCCTGTTGGAGAAAGAGCGAGAGCCCGTAACCTGCCGTCGTGACCATAGAGGGTGCCTGTATCGACGATTAATGTACCTCTAACGGCAAAGGGATGTTGGTGAATACGGCACCTGTTTCAGACTCTAACGCGAGTGCGCCTCGTTGGGCCAAGACGGGAAAGCGCTTCTCCAGCTGGCGGGCCCAGAACGAAGTCCTGCCAGGCCGCAGGGGTTTTTCCATGATCCATTTGATCCTGGGCTGCGGAAACCTGAGAAGGGCATATTCCAACTTCTCATATTCAGCATCAACCTGTCCAGGAGTGGATAATCCTTTGGCCGTGGCCGCGATAGAGGACACTGAACTTGCCACCAGCATAACTTCTCTGAGCGTGGGGCCGTAAGCACTCTCCAAGACGTCGAGGGCCCAAGAAAGAAGACGGGAGCCTTCGGGAATCTGAAGCACCAGGGACCGGAGCCGGGACCAGTCCGAGTCAGAACTCCTCGCCAGGTCGTGCCAGCTACTATGTGAACTTTGCCCTGTGTGCATTCAAGGACAATAAATCGCCGGATGGGTATATTAGAGACCTTCGCGACTGGGATAATTAGCAGCACCAACCTCGAATTAGCTTGAGGCTCTCCAACGCGGGGGCTACATCCGACCCAAACAACAATCCATCCACTGCCATGGGCATGGTCGGATTATGGTTCATCCAATGTATTGGAGATGAGGAATCGATCTAGAAGATTTGGCCTAGTTTAGCAGCGTTCATAATGGCGTAGACTGGAATGAGCGGCCGGGAGACACCTACAGTTAGTGATTTGAGCCGTAGTCTTCGGGATAGGCGCTGTTTAAGCGCATCTAGATGCGTAAGTTGCCATCCGGGCGTGGCGATTTTGATATCGGTGCAGGTGAGATGAACGAGGTTGGTGAACGCCAGGAGTATTCGGGCAAGTGGCAGGTACGTCGCAAAGGCGAGGTTGGAGAGATTGAGGGTTTGAACGTGAACCGCGAAAAGACGGAAACAGGTGAGATTCGACGGATGTATGGCGACGATGGTTGCTTTGGAAGCGAATCGGATTTCAGAAAGATTTGGGAGGATGCGAAGGAAGGGGACCGGCGCAAAGTCCGTTGGATCAACGACGGTCGACCGCACGAGAGGTTTTAGATGAGGCTTGGCCTGGAGAACGGCGCAGAAGTCGAAGAGTCGGTCCCTGCTCTTCAAGGAGACGTGCGCAACCATCAGAGAGAGAGCGCGTGGGCGGAGCTGGCGACAGGTGAGGGACAAGTTGTATAGCGTGCTTGAATGGTCGCCAGAGTGGCCTACGACCCCCTCGATGACCTCCCAAGGCAACAGAGGGGAGTCCATGGTGAGATCAGTACGGCGCGGATGTCGAAGGGGAGCAGCTTGCACGTACCACAGCTTAAAAGTGCAGGGGAAGACAGTCCTGGGATAAAGATAGGATAGAACCTGTGCTTGTGAATCACAAATGTCTGCTTCTGCGGTTCGATATTCGATATTCAACACTCAAGTGACAGCGTTGCCACAACAAGCGCGAGAAGAGAATCAAATCTCATGTCGCGATCGCTTTTTCCGCTTTCTCACGGCTCGCGCGGGGAGTGTGCAGGTGGACTCGGAATCGCTAACTGGGTGCCCCGAGCCGGAGAATTGAAATACACAAGAACAGCGACTGCACAGCATGACCGGTTATATCACGGTAAGTCGCCAAACGTCCAAATGGGACGAGGATTCAATATTCAACAGAGATCGCCTGGACGTACGATGTACACACCCCAATCATCCGAGGGCGATGGAATGGTACCCCTAGGTCCACAGGGGTAGATTCTGTATTGATTAGGCGTAGCCCCGTTTGATGGGAGTTCAGGATGAAGGGCCAAGCTGGGCCAAGGCGAGGCGGGTGCGGGTCCTGAAACGAATACCAGATCCCCATCCCCGACCACCCGAACTCGAACCCAAACGTACCCTGGTACCAGACCTTATGGGTCCAAGAATATGCTCAGAAAGCAGCAACGGAGGCAGCGGTCGCAGAGCGGCCAGCATGTGTCACAGCATGTCCCTCTGAAGTGCGACATCCTAGCGCATCCGCCCATCGACACGCGAAAAACATACGACAGGGAAGCAACGGCCATCTGCATCAAACACGATGTGAACAAACATAATCAATAGTAGGATACGTAATACGAGAATACAATACCGATACGGTTCGTGAAGTGGTCAAGCGTCAGAGTTGAGAGTCCGGAACGCGCATGGTCCGCGGATAAGTTATCGGGGTAGGGGAATATAATACGAAGTGTTCAGAAGAGAGTCTTAGCATGGTACAATACGATAAAAGGGGTGGGCATCTAACAGCAAGCAAGCTGTACGGGGGGTTCGGTTCATCAAAATGGAAGCAGAAGAGGAAGCAGAGGAATGACAAAGGCCGTTCGTCCACAGATGACGACGTCAATGGAAGAAGGCAAGCGGTGCGCACAGGCACCAGCAAACGACGGCTCTCCCGGAGCATTCACATATGGAGTGGGATGGGTATGAAGCGAAGCAGCGCGGCGCAGCCACAGCCTGGAGGCGGTCCTGCTCAGTTCCTCGTCCAGTCGAACGGCGAGCCGTCGACGGGGCTTGGGTAGTCGACCTGCATTTCGTGTTGCACGCCCTTCCCGACGGCGGAAGCCGCCACGATCGGGAAGGCGTCCTCGCCTTCGACAACGCACATCGGCGACGCGTCTCCGAGGCTGAATGGCGCCCGCGTAAACTCGTAGTTGTCCGACGTCTGCGCGCGCCGCATGAGCGGCTTGCGCTCGGCAACAGGATGCACGGGGCTGCCAGCGATAGTGGAAAGGGGCGAAGGCGAATCGGAGAGAGCGGGAACCGGGGGCACGGCGGGAAGGGGCGACGTTGGTGGGGGAAGAGCGGGCACAGGTGGCACGACGCGGCGCAGTCCCCGGCGCGTACTGATGGTGAAAGAGCATCGCAAGCGAAAGGCGTCAACGCGTGTTCGTCCATGCGGAGGAGGCAGGGAAGAGGAACATACCGAAGCGCGGTGCCAACGCTCCCACTACGGAGCCGTCCCAGGATGCCCGCGGGCTTGGGGCCGCCTTTCGCCATGGCGGGCGTGTTCTCTGGGAGCGAAAAGGAGCTGATGGATGTGGTGGAGATGACGCTCGCGTCACTGCCTGAACGGGCACGTAGGTTGCGCTGGACAGATGCAGTCGCGGCGCGGAGGGGGGTGGACGTCTTCATGGCGGTGAGCGGGGACGTGGCACCTGCAAGGGAGGAGCGTCGGCGGCGAAGGCGGGGACGGGAGTCGTCCGTCGATGGTATGGATATGGATGGGAGAATCTGGGACTCGTCTGGGTTATTCTCAAGGGCGCGTGTTGGCGCCGTAGGGGTGATATCCTCCTGGGGAAGAGTGGCGGCTGCTGCGCGGGGGGTGACTGGAGAAGATGAAGGAGACAGCTGGCTTGCTGGAGCTGCCGGGGCGAGGAGACCAGAGGAGAAGAAGGACGAGTATCCGAGCGTGGCGGCCATGTTGAATCTAGGGTTGGGAATAGAGTTGGCAGGTGTACGGAAGGGCCGTAAGATTAAAGCTATATGGTGTACGGATGACGTTCCTGTAAAGCGTGATAGTCGTGGAAGGATTACAGTCGCGAGGGACAGTTGCGAGCACGGCGTGTAGGGACAGGGAAAGAACAAAGCAGAGCAAGAGCAAACAGTGGGGAGGAATGTTGGGAGGAGAGACGGCGGCGGATCCAGGGGGTTTATGAGAGGACGGTGGCGGACGTGGGACAGAAACGTGACAGAATCCGTCCGAAAAATGCCCTGTGAATTCCCTTGCCGCCCGTTGCCACACGACCAAACATGTACCGTCATACGTCACATCCGTTTCAAGGCGCCCACCCTGCTTCATCTCTACCCCGTCGCTCCAGTGTCCCACCACGCTGACGGCCTCTTATTCGATGGGTTGCTCAGACGAAGCCGATCATACCATTAACGCGTCCGACCACTGATTCAGAAAACGCCAACCGACGAGCAAGTGAGTTTCTCAACGCTAACTTGAGCCTGCAGGGCTGATTTGAGGAGTTCAACGTCACAAAGGACACCAGGTGCAGGCGCATACTCCTTGCATGCTCATTGACGATCGGGACCTTGTAAACGGTTTCTGGATCTTCTAGTAAAGACTAGGTACTCCATAGAGCCGACCGCTGGCCCCACGCTGAACTCGCTCCTCACGATCGCCAGAGCAGTTGGGGCACACCGAACATGGCAACCCCATTACTAGAAATGCTCTCCCCGCATATGATGTCAGAGCCCAACGTCAGTGTTCATGTCACCCCTTACAGCAGCAGCAGTCGTATATATACGCCTTTGCCTTCGTGGGCTTGCAAAACCAACTCACCTCTAAACCATCCGATACAACATCATGTCTACAAAGGAGCTCGACCCGTACACTGCCAAGGCGGAGAGAACCGACCTCTCTCCCCAACAGAAGGTCGACGGCCTCCATAGCATCGTCAACGCCGTGAAGACGGGAATGCTCACCACCCGCTCTGCCGCCGGGGACTTCCACTCACGGGCGATGGCCCCTGTCAAGCGTAAGTTCGAATTCGCCTTGCCCTCCCCGAGCTCCTTCTGAGTACGTCCTCTGTCCGCTCTCGCGCTGACTCGGTCTTCCTGTCTGCCCTGTCAGCAGTGGGTCACAATCAGGTTACGCTCGTGTTCATCGCGAACTGCGTCTCGCCCAAGTGCGACGAGATGCAGAACGACGTGCACGTCAACGTGTCGTTCTACGATCCCTCCACCACCAACTGGGCCTCGTACGCCGGCAAGGCAAGCATCTCTCAGGACAAGGAGAAGATCGCGAAACACTGGAACCCTATGTACGTCCATTCCTTCTTGCACGCCGTGGCCCTTGTTCTTAACCAGACGATGATGTCGACAGGACGGCCGCGTGGTTTGGCGACCTCGGAGACGGCGTGCACAAAGGCGACCAGAACGACCCCCGGGTGGCGGTCATCGAAGTGATCCCGGACGAGATTCGGTACTGGATCGCGACCCGCGGGACTGTTGGCCGCACGGTCGAAGTCGCAGTCGGTGCTATGAGTGGTAAAGCTGCGGCACCGGGCGAGTTGAGGACGATCAGCAAGGACGAGGTATGTACATGCGCCCTCACCCTTCGTATCAGTGCTGATGCGCTAACGGCTTGTTAGATTCAACTTATTCAAGGCTTGACTGCGAAGTAAACGTTTTGTGTGAGAATTCGAGCAGCTCTTTTCGCGTGTACGCTATCGCTAGGAGTTTGTAATGTCTTATTGGGTCCACAGCCCGCTTGTCTCCCAAGGTAGATGATGATTGATCTATGCGCGTGGGCACTGGGCGGAGGATGGTCCAGCGTATGTTAGGTGGATGTCAATGAGAATTCGGTACACGTTAGTGGCGACGAGTGACCGTACAGGAATCACGCTGCTCTCTGCAATCAAATGAAAGAGCTATATATCGTACTGTTGAGGTATTGTTTTCCCGTTCCTTTGTATCTACCCAGCCGTCGGAGGAATGTCCGAGTCCAAGTCGCCGCCGCCAAGTCGTCGCGGTCACCTGCCCGCGTGGTCGGTGAAGAGCGCGGAGTTGCACACGCTGTTCCCACGGTAACTTTGATTTCATCCGCTCCAGCGACCTGCTTCATGTCGTCGGACGCCCCGCAGTCGCCGAGCGACGATCCTTCCTCCGTCAACTTTTGGCTGAACCATTACAAGAAGGCATGCGACACATACGCGGCGGAGCAGCTTAAGCTCAAGGGCGAGGCCGAGCTGCTCAGGTTGCAGTACCAGAAGGAGATCGACAAGCTCAAGGGCGAGAAGGACGAGCTCACAGTCAAGTACGACGACCTCAATGTGAAGTTCAATGAGATCAAAGGCGAGAACAAGGAGCTCAAGAGCGAGAACGCGTTTCTCAGGCGCCAGTTGGGGACGATGGATGCGGGACAATCTCGGACGCCACCGAGGGCGACGACGAGCGAGGTGCGAGTTTTGGGTGTCTTATTCGGCGTGCGTTTGGAACATGGGCGTTGAACATGTGTTTACAGAGGGGGATTGGGCTCAGGACGCCTCCGCCGTCATCCAAAGGGACATCCCCTCCTCTCAACGCGAGAAGGTCTCGTGCTCCCGACGCGTCCGAGAGCCCTCGGTAGGGAGACGATAGTGGGGAGAGCAGCAGCGAGGACGAGAACTTGGCAGATTTCGCGAGGCGCATCCGAGCTCAAAGGGGGCCTCGCGACGGAGCCGGCCGCCGTCTGGAACAAAGGCAGGAAGGGCGAGGCGTATCGCAGGATGGAGGGGTGTGGGCCGGACCTCATCCGATAAGATGGGTGCGTGGCGTGCCGGTCTTGTGTCGTTGGGCAAATGTATGCGCCGTGCTGACCTTACGGTAGGGCCCTAAGCCCGGGGCGACGAAGGACAAGGGGAAGCAAACGCGGAAACGCGACGCGCCGGACGAGAGCTCGGACTCGGACGCGCCGCTTGCGAATCGGAGGAATTCGAGCAGTCGGACGTCAGGTTCATCGAAGAGGATGAGGCTGGAGGGCGTGTTCCCTCCTCCGTTGACGACGGATGAGCGTCGCAGACACGTCTATATCCTCCACTCCGCCGCCCTCGTCTAGCTCGGGAGCAATACTTGTTTACCCCTCAGAGGACGATGACGAAGAAGAAGACGAAGACATTGGCGAAGAAAACAATGACGAAGAAGAAGACGAAGAAGAAGGCGAAGACAACAGCGAGGACAAGGGCGAGGGCGATAAGGCCGACTTATTCTCACTTACATCCTTGACTCCTGTGTCGTCACGTCCTTCCAGCCCGATGCCCATCGACCCCGTTGTGCCGCAAGAATCCCGGACGATCCCAGGACCTCATCCTGGAGAAGAACCAAGAGGAGCAGAGGCGTCCGCACCAATTGTGCGCCATTTCCGCTCACCGTCGAGAGAACTGTCGTACTTCGACCCCGTCCCGCAGCGAACCGTGCCCACACCTCCTCCTGAAGTTCAGCCGACTCAACCGGGTACAACCGAGTCCCAAGTCGAGACACCGCAAACCGCGCATCACCAACCTTTGCCAGCCGGTCCACCCGCCGTCCCTTCGGGTTTTGGTGTTAGCTCGTCCATCTTGGTGGATAGCTGGAGCTTTACGGACCGAGCGATGGCGGGCTTGGCTGCCGATCCTCCCGATCTCCATCCCTTCTCGGTCGCCGCCTCTGCTCAGTCATGTCCTCTCCGCCATTTTGCCTTCCCTCCTACTAGTGCTTCCCCCTCAACTCCTGCGTCCGCGTCGCAAGCGCCGCCCCCGCCGGGAATTTCAGCCACTCTGCGGGATTGTCGGCCGCTTGATATTGTTCGCGACCGCCTGCGGCGAGAAGCGCAAGACCGCAGCAGGGTTTTGGCAACGGAGGGCTCTGGTTCTCGACTCCCAGGATCTCTGCCATCCGCCACTGCACCTCGGCGGACGACAGCGGTAGCTCCCCAATCTGCGACGACCTGTCTTCCGACCCCATTTGCTCCTCGTCGGGTCGCGACTGTTCCGACTGTTCCGACGTCTTTGCCTCCGACGACTGGCCCTGGTCCTGCGGTGGTAGCCCCGCAGAGGACTGCTCTCCTGTCAACGACTGTGCCGACTTCCCAACCCACGGGGCATGTTCTTCCCTCGTCCGCCGTTACTCCTCATCCGGCCACTGCGCCTCTATCCACAATTCCTGCCTCCGTGACCGCTCCGCTTACGGCTGCTCTGCCTATGACTGCACCCCCACTGACGAGCGCTCCTCTATCCACGGTTGCCTGCCCACGTGTACTGGCTGCTGCTTCACCGACTAGTGATTCACAAATGCCAGCTGCCTCACTACCATCGTCGACACCTCCCACACAAGCGGAAGGTGGCTCTTCGCAGCCGTCCTGGGTATGCATACATGCTTTCAGTCATGGTAATGTTCTGACTGAGAAATGCCTCGCAGGTTTGCCGTGGACACCGTACCTCCACTCAACTATTTCCTGGTGTTTTCACAAGACTTGGGCCTCCGCTTTTAGACGAGGGTGCGCTCAAGGCCCGCCTTCCCACGGACGTCTATCCTATTGGCACCAACAACCCCGAACTCCTCAATATGGTTTTCAGCCGCGACTTCGTCAGCCAGACGTTCGGCGGGTCCTCGAAGCGGAAGTGCACCGTGTGCCGGGACGGTCGTGCGCTGCTGTTTGCCAACCCCACGTTCGACTCCCACCTGCCGCTTTGCCCCGGCGTCTCGGGACTGTTATTTCACGCCAGCCGTATTCCGGACTGGAAACCGGGGCGGAACGTGCTTTTTATCGAGACCCGAACTGCACAGCACTGGTATCTGGGAGATTATAAGCTCGAAGAGATGAAATCGGCGCTCACCAAGGAAGATACATCGCGTGGCCTGTCGAAGTAGGTCTCTTTTGGCCATCTAGTTTCAAGCTCGCTCACTCGCACTCACGTTCACCACAGATGAAGCGCAAATGGGCCGAGGATATCATGAACAAGAGGAAGCACCGGGACGTCCGGGTGGGAATCGTTCTACACCGCAGGCTCGGGCGAGAGCCGGACGAGCTCGAGCTAGCGAACGCGGTCAGCGATGGTGACGATTACAAGAACGTCTCGCGGGACGAGATCATCCAGGCATACGAGCAGGGGCATCAGGTGCGCAGACTGCTAGTTTCGTCCCTTCGTTTGGTATTGAGAAGGACCTCCGCTCTAGACGATGTCTATATTCCGCGTCCTTTGCGTCGGTTACGACGTGAAGTTTATGAGCGATGCTGCTGAGCGTCTGCCTACCTATCTTGCGAGACGGGCTGAACGACAGGTGGTTCAGGAGCCACGGGCTCCCGCCACCGGGACAGCCCATGCAGCCTAATCCTTGCGCGTCTCACCGGAGACTGAAAGAAGACATATCGTGTCTGAGAGAACGAGCCGACACTTGATGTCAGAAGCCGTCCAAGTCAACACGCAGGCGAATCGGCGCCAAGAGGCCGGCGGGAGGCAAGCGCCATGCTGGCAGTTGCTGCCATGTGCTGCCGGGATGGCGGCGGGCTGCCTCATATCTCCAATATTCTGGTCGCTGTGACCTTGCAATGAATCTGGTGCTCAATTATTGTTGCGATCCTTTCTGGCTGTATTGACAATTAAGATGGTCTTGACTATTACTTATTGTATGCGACCTAATGTGTTTATACCACTACTTTCACTTCTAATCGTCTACTGTACTTCCGTTCTTTCTAGCCGTATGTGCACTTACTGTAGATACAACATCTCAGCCGATGATTGCTTGTCGTTGATCTTGGTCTATACCCAGTTCAATGTTGCATGCGTCTGTGACCTCTGTAGGACGGCGTGTAGATTTCGCGGTGCCAGAGTGTCGGCTGATGGTATGACGTACCAATATCTGAGCGCGATAATTTGGCGGTGCCGCTTCTGAGTCGCGGCTCAACTGCCCCGCCCGAACCAGGTCTGTCACTCTGAGTTCTATGTTGTACTACGTGCTTACGGTCACACCTATAGAGTAGCATTGTGGGGTTGTTGCCGTCCATGACCGACGGTCTGTCACCAAGTACGGAGTCCTACGGTACCGTATCGATGTCAACTCAATTGTCGAGCGCTTCCGACCACACCCTGCTCCTCGCTTCTTGGCGTCCGACCCGATCGGAGTACTAGCATTAGGGGTGGTCAGAGTGCACGATTCTGCGCGATTACGGGGACGATTCCGCTGCTGCTCGTTCTCTTCTCGCTTTCATCGCATCCCCACCTCACTATGGCATCCCCACGACTGCCTTGGGAAGTCATCGAGAGAGTCATCGGCCATTCTGGTGACGAACCCGAAACGCTACTCCGCTTCTCCTTGACGTGTCGCGACCTCCGTCCTCGCGCTCTCTGCTTACTGGTCGGCGATGTTTATTTCAAGAGAAGACTAAATATCTTTGATTTTTGCGATTTCATCGAGGCAAAACCCCATCTGAAGCCCTTCGTTCGCTCAGTGGCTATGAGCCCAGATAACTTCGCGCCCTTCCCTCTCCTCAACATCCTTTCTGATCTCGCTGACTTGACTTTCATTGGCTATGAACATGCGCCTACCACGGTTCTGAACCGTTCTAGCCTCATATGCTGCAAGCGTTTTAGCGTGCATATTCAAGCCCTCCACCTCTCCTACCTTTCCTTCCCGACATACCTCGAATTCGCCCGACTCCTCCTGGCATTCACAAGCATTAGGCGTCTCTTCTGCTCGGATGTCGTTATCAAATCTGAGGGCAATCGAGCACCTCTCGATGTGGTCAAACCGCGTCTGTCTGAAAGACTGCATCTGCTCTCTGTGAGTCTTTCGGCAACCTGTCTGCCCGAGGATCACAACTGAAGTCTGAGGAGGAAATTCGCTCGTACTTGCAAGATCGACATCGATTTCCTCGAATATCACCGCGTGCGTCGCGAACAATTTTACGATAAAGCATCTGTGGCCGCGTTGCTCTTGGACTCGGGGTTGGTCCAATCCACGGTGGAGACGCTCGCTGTGCGACGTAAGTTCCCTAACGTTGGGTTTGCGTGTACCATAGCGAGCTGACATCTTCCGATTTGTTTCAGTTTATAGATCATACGCATCTTCGCACCCATTTGGTTGGTCTCGACTACAGTCCCTGGTGCTCAAGCTGCGATTCACCGACGAAGACATCACTAGCGCTACCTTGTTCCTGAAAGAATTCACTACCCAAACGCTGGAAGACGTGACGGTTGAGCTAGAGAGCTCCTCCATCATGAGCATCAAGCTAATGCTCTCTAGCGAGGATAGTCCAGGGCAATTCGAGGGGTTGGAACAGAGCTTGCTTAGGTTCTCCCGACCCCGAATCATATGTCTCATCGACATCCTGCGCCACGACAGACATCTGTTTTGGACCCAAGAGCTCGCAAAGTGCTTTTCCGTCCTATTTCAGCGCGGAGCATTCACTGTCACGCCCAGGACAGGTAGATATCAATTAGTACCACAGTGTTGAACCTACCGGTGAGCTGACGACACATCCAGTCACCCCCCTAGCAGGTCATGATAATGCGCTATCGGGTCTTGCCGCTTCTCCAGATGGCAAGTGGGTGGCCACTGGGTCCGCGGATTCCACGATCATCCTCTGGAACGCTACTGACGGCACCGTGGCCCAACAATGGATAGCCCACAGCTACAAACCCGTTTGGTCCATCACGTTCTCCCCAGATAGTCGGTATCTTGCTTCCGGCGGCTCTGATTCAAAGGTCAAAATTTGGGATCTCTGCGAAGACTTGTGCGAAGTCATCGCACTCTCAGAAGAGCATCCTGGTCCTCTCATCGACTGTGCATGGTCTCCGCGCGGCGACATAATCGCGTGCATACCCCGGAACAAAATCATACGACTCTGGGACGCGCGTACATTCCGGCAGCTCCATGTACTCGAGCACGCAGATGATAGCAGCATAATGCTCATGGCGTTCTCTCCCGATGGGCGCTGGCTCGTCTCTGGATGTTCTCCTTGTTGCGATTACCACATCTGGAACGTTGCCTCCGGCACGCTGCACAAGTCGTTTGAGGGTCAGCCGAACCCCACTCCTGTCCTCCCCATCTTCGCTGCGTTTGGCCCCGCGAGCGGCACCCGCCTCGCCATTGCGCTGGCAGAACACGGGGTGGTGAAAGTCTTGGACGTTCAGACCGGAGAAGAGCTAGTTGTCATGAGAGGTGTAGATGGGACGAACGACATCGCATTCTCACCAGATGGGACGTTTGTTGCGACTGCATCCGCCAATGGCACGGTGAGGATCTGGGATGTGTACGCAGGTGTCATGCTGCTCTTACTCCAAGGACACGAGCGCGAGGTCAGCCGGGTGCTTTTTTCTCCGTGCGGGAAATATATCGCGTCGACGTCGCAGGATCGCACGATGCGGTTGTGGAGGACTCGTGATGGGTCACTCGTAGCGACGTTCCTTGAACACAAGGACTCGGGAGTGTATCATGTAGCTTTTTCTACCGACGGGGCGACACTATGGTCCGGAGATGAGAATGGGACAGTCATCATGCGACGTATGCGCGATATCATTCCAGCAGATGAACTGGATCCGTAGTGTGTTGTTGTACTTAGTATACTGCCTTAGCTTCTTGTTGTTTGTATGTTCTACTCTCAAGTCAGTACCGTGGCATATAACGTGGTGCAAGATCTGCCAACTGAAAATACGTAGGTTGCCATTGGCGGACTGGCTCCAAGAAGACTGTAGATGATAGGCAACAATATTTTATGTTATACAATGCATGCGACATGTTAACCTCAGGCTGCGACTAGGTATATTCAAGACGGGGTCAACCATACGTGGTCGGACTGCGCAAAGGCAAGCACGGCTCGTGGGTCAACATTCGTGCATGGAAAGCAGCAGCAAGATAAGTAAGCGTCCATTCAGAGCCTGGAGGCAGATGCGATCTAAGACGCGATGGAGCTCTATCGTCTCGAGGCTCGAGGCTCCAACAGACGGCGCTGGGACACGCACGGGAAGCGAATCGTCAGTCAACGAGGGAACCGTCGTATAGGCGCTTCCAGAACTTGTCCTCAACGTTTCGGAACGGCTTGGCTTAGGCTTATCTGGCGCAGCCGCGTGTCCCGAGCATGAGCTGCTCAAAGAACTTCATTGCTACACGACGGCCCGAATCTGGGCATGGACACAACGGAAACGGACGAACGCATGCGCATGAGCATGACATTCGAGGTGGGAACAGTACTTGCTCGACTATATGTACCCTCTGGCCGCGCTGTCTCATGCTCATGTACCTGATCCCTTCTGGCTTCTCGACATCTAATTGCGGAGTTGATATCCACTGGGCTCGAAGGACTGAACGTGGACGCCCAGAGTTCGCGCCGGATGACATCGCACGCCGAACCTCCGACCGCCTTCCTCCTCCCAGACTGGGGAAATAGAGCCCGAGAGTCGTCACCACGACACGGACGCGCGGTACAAATGACAGCGTGGGACGGCGTATAAAGACGGGGCCTTCGGAGGCGATAGAGACGGTGCCCGCCCTTCTCGACCTTCAGGATGTTTTCGATGAGGCTTGTCTTCCTGTTCGTCGTGCTCGCGGCAGTCGCGAATACCGTCCTTGCGATTGAGCGCGTCGCGGTGAAGCGCGACGATAACTTGCCCGCGCGTGTCCCGTACATCTTTCCCCCTCCTGGCACGGACGCGGTACGTATCGAGTGCGGTCCTGGATCCGTCTGCGCGTTTATTGATAGTGGTTTGTAGGTCGCCGATTCAATTCGTGCGCGGCGCGCCAACGGGACGCTCCTAGACCTGGATGGGGTGCTGTGAGCGTTTCCGCCTAGCATGTGCCCTGATCTACAGGCATACTGAATATCCACTCACAGACTGCAAGACGAGGGAGTGGCGTCCGGATGGAACGACTTCTTTGGTGTGATCCGTGATAACAACTCCCTCCCCGCCACCATGCGAGAGCTCTTCGTAAGTACTTCGGCCTCTCACGTTCAGCGACATCCATGTTGATGTGGGATGCGTGCACGACGCTAGATCCTTCGCACGGGTACCCTGAACCACGCCACCTACGTCTGGTATGCGTCCTCCAGACTACGCCCGTATCCATACTGACAAACACCTCTACACGCAGGCTTCAGCACGAGCCGGTTGGTGAGAGCGTAGGCCTGACCCTCGAGCAATTGCGCGAGATCCGGCTCACGGCCCCGTTCGGCTCAACGCTGAAGACGTCGCTCACCCCCGAGCTGCACGCGGCGCTGGTCTTCGCGGACTTCATGACCGAGTCGGTCAAGGTGCCCCAGGGCGTGTTCGACAACCTCCACAAGTTCCTAGACGACAAGCAGATGGTGGACGCGGTCGCGACTGTGGGTGGGTACAACCTTGTCAGCCGGTTCGTCGTTGCGCTGGACGTGGACAGCAAGGCGAACGTACCGGTTCCCATCCCGACATCCCTTTGAGGCAAGGGTACATAAATTGGGTGCCAAGCGGCCGTAGCGTTCTTGGTAGATGTATGCCTTGCGTGATTGTGCTCGTATTCGCGTTTCGTGTAGCACTTGATACCAAACGGGGTTGGAGTTACCGCCAACCATGGAAGGCGTTGTGGGACTACGTGTAATTTCTGCCGAGCTCCGCGAGAGCGAGCATGTCAAACATGAGAAATAGGAGGCGAGGTTTGGGCGCGCGAAGGCAGAGGAGTGTGAGTTGCGAAGTACGATAAGCATTAATATTGATGTACCCACGGCGTGGTACGCGCATGGAATCTCACCAGCAATGGCCCCGTCGGCAAAATCAACCCTCAGGAATCCACCTCCGGCCCCGCGCTCCAAGAAATCGGCTCTTGTTTCGCCTGTTGATTGTCGGAGGCCCACCAACCGGGAAAGGGCTAGGGCTGGGCAGAAGAGCTGCACTGTCGAACTCTTCGAGGCCAATCTTACATCGACGTACTGCCAATGGATAGAATCGCGCAGGCCATATCCTCCTCAGTAGATGGCGAGCGGCAGACCATGGCATTCCTCCTCCAAGGATGCTTTTCAACCATTCGGTTATCAGTCCATCTGCACCCGAAGTCAGTTTGGATACTGAATTCCTAACGAAACACAACTGGGCCGACCCACAGCTGAATGCAATTTCCTACAAGCTAACGCACGGGAGACGTTAACGGTGGTGAGGAGGATAGCGGAGAAATTTCCCCGAGGAGAGGCGGCGTCGGATGGTCATGAAGGTCGCGATGTGGAAAGCGCCGTGGCAGGATGTTCGCAAGCCCGGCCCTGAGCGGGCCGCAGGCCGGGTTCAGTCCAGTCACCCAAGGTCGCGGCCAATGGACGTGTGGGGTCCTACCAAGACTATACCTCAATGATTGGTAAAAGGAAGACTTTCAATACAATGGAGGGTCTCGAAGGACATAATGCATGACATACTTGTGCTACTTGTAGAGCAATACTTGGGGAAACCAGTGCCACACCCCGCCTCAGGTCTCGCAAACACCGCGTTCAAGTCGAACACCCCTGCCTCTCAGGAACAGCTCAAACTCCCTTCATAGGTCATAACGTCAACCAGACCCTCGGCGCGCCTTGCGGTTTCGAGTCTTCGTGCAGATACAGGTACTGGCCCATCAACTCGACCTCCTCGTTCCAGACGTTGTGCCTAGAGTCACACCTTGTTAGCGATTCGGAGAACAATGCATGGGCGACACAATGACTCACTTGTTACGCAGGTGGGAGAGGATGGCAGGGTACTGGCCAAACGCGATGCAAAGGCCGCACCCGAAGACATCATGGTTGTCCGGGCGCGACAAGTTGTTCGACACGGCCCAACGTTCCTGTTCCCTCGCTGCTCCCGCCAACTCCTCGGAGGCGACAGCGAAGTGGTCGGCAACGTTGATGGTCGCGCCCGGATGGACGCACTCGGGGCGCGACATGAAGTAACGGCGCTATGAAGATGTGGGTCGACGAAGTCAATCATAGAGCATCGATGGGGATGGCGGAGGACGCGACGCACCACTGCTTGCCAGTCATCGATCTGCAGCCAGCCAGTAGACACGACATCGGACACGAAGCGGACGCCGCGTCCCACGATCTCCTCGAACGTTGCCGTGTTGGGGTCCATACCGCACGCAGCGACGACCGCGCGTGTGATATGTACGTGCGGGTCGAAAACGGTTAGCGCTCCACCCCAGTAGGGGGCATCCTGCCCGTGTGGGGTGTGGTGTATCACCGCGCGGTCGTAGTTGCTCGTGCAGGCGTTCGGAACCCGCCTCGCTCGAAAGCAGTGGTGGGCGAGGATACCAGGCCAGCGGATGCCGGTGCGGCGACATCTGGTGCAGACGAAGGAAACGATCGCGAGCTCGAGGAGAGCGGCGGGGTCCTCCGCGAGGCCCTCAAAGTTATCCCCGAGGGTATCCAGTGCCTTACGTGCAAATATCTGTTCGTTCATGCGGGTCCATTGCGCGATGAGGCTAGAAACGTCATCGAGAAGGGCGTGCATGGATGCCCGAACGATGTCGTCCGACTCGTCTTGCATGATCAAGTTCCGGAACGTTGTCATACTGGCGAACTCGGCGAAGCCGGGTTCACGGTCGATTGCAGGCGTACGAGGTATGTTTTGCGACCGATAGGTCTCGAGAGCGATCTTGAGATAGGCCAGTCTAGCGTGATACATGCGAAAGAGCCTTTCTTCCTCCATCCGAATCCAAGCCAGCCTCGCGTAGCAAATCCGGGTGAGACGATCCTTGATGAAAGCGTCCTGCATTCTTTCCATGAGTTCTGTGACAGATGCGCGCATGTTCGTCCACGCTGCGCCTTGTCATTAACACTGAGATTTCGGAATCAAGGAGGGGCCGGTACAAACCTTTGTCGGTGAGCCTGGAAGCTTTGTTGACAGTCTTGAGGTCTGATAATTCCACAAGGACCGTTGGTGACCAGTCTGCGTTGTCCAGTAGATGTCCCCAGCCTTCGTCATAAAGCTTTTCCTTCACCCTATGAAACATGTATAAGTAGATGCAAGGGAAGCTGAGTCAAGTCAGACGCACGCTCTCAGACGTTCCTCCTTGAGATCATTCAACTTTGAAGACTTGGTAGCGTCGTAAGTCTCCTTCCATTCGGCCATACGTTCGGAGAACTAGGAAAAATGTGAGCCTAGTTTGTGAAACGAGATATGACGCCACCGACCGTCTCGCACTCCGCGACGAATGCTCTCCGTCTGTGTATGTACTGCTCCCTCTCTTGATAGTTTTTGAGCACGGCCCACTCCGCGCTCATGCTCTCGATCTCCGGCTTGAATATCCTGCTGTTATGTTTTCTAACAATCTTTTTGCTGGTGGACGTTCAAGGTGAGATTTCGTGAAGTCAAGGGGCAGTAGTAGAGACAGGTCACCCACGTGTACACGAGGTCGGCCATTTGGAACGGCTGTCCTTCGACGTTGAGCATTTGCCACATCAGTTTGTCCAACTCGGCGGTGCCCAAGGTGAACCTGCAGCGGTATCACCCTGAGGCGCAAAATTGCCGAATGTCTGCACGGTATACGTACAGTTTTCTGTGGCAAGCTCGGCAGAACCTTGCCGAGAACATCCAGACGACGTTCTGGATGTTGGGCTTCAAGCAGTTCTAATTCCGATCACGTTAGCGCATTGATGACACAAATGCACTTGACAATTGGCTCGTACATGGCAGTGCGGGAAGAACAGCAGATGGGCATACGCCGGCTCGCTGAGATAGGACGGTGGGTCCGGGAGGTCTTGAAACTTGCGCCGGGCCTGCCTCCAGAAAGTGGCGGCGTCGCGGCTCATGAGGAATGCCCTGAACGCCTTGGACGTCCGAGCGAGGTTCAGCACGTCGCGCGGATGCAGGAACCCGAAGATCTGAAAGGGCGTTTACAATCAGTTGTCTTGCACAGCATTGTCCAAGAAAAGGTGGTATGGAAACTGCGGGCTTACCTCGAACAATATGTCGAGGGGCATGTCGGGCATTCCCTCGAGGACGCCTCGACGACCGCGGAGCGGGCGCCGGCCGCCAGGTTGTATGGCTACGACGACGACACCGGACGCATTTCGGTGAGCTTGATGCCGGTTCATGCCAAAGGGGTCGTCGTGAGGGAGGAGAGAGACCTGAACCTGAAGCTTCGGGACTTGACTCAGGCTCGGAGACGTGGCTAGGGAGGAGGGAGCAGCAGTGAGTGAACGAGGAGGAGGCTCGGTCGGACGGGTGTCTTAAGTACTCCTCCATGGCAGGCACCAGACGCGTAGGAAGAGTGATGACGACCACAGCGTGGCAGATGGAACAAAGGCTATCGCAAGGACTCCTTCCATCTCGAGCCTTATCATGGAGTCCTTCCTTTTATGGAAGGACTCACCGCAGTGGCAAGGGCCGCCGAACAGGTCGAATGCTTTACCTCCACATGTCAATATTTCTCCAAATTTGAGGATGCTGCATTGACACCATCCCAAGAAAGGTACCTTTTTCCCTGGCGGAATCGAAAGGACTCGAGTCATGAGCGCCTAGATCAGGTTCAGCGGGTATTACCATTATCGCTCCCGTTTGCCGCCTATCAGACCCTCCAAGAGGACAAAGGATTTGCCCATCCTGAGAAGGAGTGCATATTGACAGGAGGCGAGGCGAGCGATGCATGTAACACGAGGAAGTAATACAGGCGCCCATCACCCTTTTTTCCCGTAGCCACCTTCAGAACCTGGCGAAGAATGCCGTTCCTGCACGGACTTGCTCTTGAGCGCCCGGGTCTTGCACGAGGTTCTCGGAGAACATCATTACGCTGCAGGACATTGTCTTCTGACAATAATAGTCTTCGCCCTCCTTCGGGTTCTCCTGCTCGTGGCTGGCAACGGGAATGAGATGGAAAGGACGAATAACGCACATCCGAGACGCGGCAAGAGAGATACCCACTGCAGCTGGACGTGTTGCCGAATGCTAGAGATAGTGGAGGAAGAATAGCACCAAGTGCATATATACTCCGTACCCTGCGCCCCCGGTCCCAGCCCCCTGGCGCGCACGGCTTGATCCTCGGGAAGCCGCATCCACTGGTCATTCTGAGAGTGTCTCTTATCTTGCCATGCGTTGTCCAGGTCATGCTGGATCTACGTCTAGGGTTAGGCCAGCAAAGTACTTAGAAGAGTGCCGGCAATACGTACCACGCCAATCCAATCATACACTTCTTTGGTGGGCGTCCCATCTGAGCAGAGTCCACACACGAAACGGGCGCCCTTCTCATTCATCTCCTCCCGGTCGCTGTCTTCGGATCTAGCCCGCATGCGGTGATGATCGCTAGAGCAGGCCCGAGGGACTCGCCGAGGCTAAGTGTGCGCTGGGGTACGGCCCGCTTACCCTTCGGCGGCACAGGGTCCCACTTCCCTTGGTCCCACCCGAGCAGATCGAGATACTTCCATACCTCGGTTTCATATACCTGACCCTCAGGTGGTGGGTGCTCGTCCTGGTCCACATATCGCAGGCAGATGTGCCCAAGAACCTCTGGCCAACGCAGTGGAGATCGGAACGCACACTCTTCGCACCGGAAGGACATGATCGCGAGGTCGACCAGGAGGGAGCCCTCTGGGAGAGGCATGCCTGCCTTCTGGAGTTCGTCTTCTGCCAGGGAGATGAGGTAGGATTTGCATTCCTTCTGCCAGTCAACAAGGAGTGAGGGGATCATACGGGCCAGGTGGTCGAGAAACGCCTCCCGCGTGAGGTCAGGGGATTCGTCTTCAAGCAGCGCGCGGACATTGGGCATGGCGACCAGGTCCCCGAACCGCAAACCGCTTGCCCGCTCGAGAGCTGCGCCCTTCGTATCCTTCGAATGGCGGTATTGACGCAATGCGCGTTCGACCAAACGCATGCGCCAGCACAGCTGGGAGCCCGAATATTTGCTTGAGTGGAATGCATCCGGCGGACTAGTCATGAACCTTATGATCTTCGGCTTGATCCTTCTCCAGTCTACAGGTTGTAAATGGCGACCGTCGGACGAAGAGAGCCTAGAAACTCACCTTCGTCATTTAACGGAGACTTGAGGGTGAACGGTTCCAGCAAGGCGAACCGGTCCAACTCGTCCGAACTGAACATGTCCACTCGACGATCCCACTCCATCGCGCGCAGCCTAGCCATGGCACTAGGAGTATATAAGTCAAGTGAAGGCCACAGGAGAAGAAAACGGACGCACGCGACGCAGCGTTTCCTCTGAAGCACTTCAACCTCGGTCCTCATCTTCTCTTCATAGTCCTGCAACCAGGCCACCAACGCCGGCGTGTGCTACAGCCGGCAGAACATAGATACCGTCCGACAATTGGAAATCAGGCATGCGTGCGAAGGAAGTTTACACGAAGACGACATACCTCGTTCCACGCCGCTACATAACTCAACTGAGCCTGTACATATCGCCGTCTCTCGTTCACGCCCTGCAGGGTTACCAACTTTGTCTCAATCTCATCTAGCTGTGGCAGATGCCAGAGCTGCACGTCTTCCATACTACGGTCAGGTCGTTAGTTCGCATGTAATCGCAAGGGGTAATAAGAAATACACACGTTGTGCGAGCAAAGAGGACGACGTCGCTCAACCCAAAGCCGGCCGCCCATGCTATAGCTTTGACTCTGTCAGTAGCCGGACCGAAACTGTCAAACCATTGGGTGGTTAATCCCTTTACACGCAGAGCATGGGACGACGGGAGGAAAGGCACAAAGAATTTACTTACTTGATCCCGTTGCAACTATCACAGTATCGAACCGGGACGGGCCATAGGATGTCGTCGCTAATGATTCCACACCCCTAGAGGACGAACAAGTGAATGAGCTCGAGGGGACGGTGGCGTATGCGCGATAGCGGTGGCGTGTCTCACATGGCAGTGGTCGCTGAACAGCACATTGGCGAAGGCCGGTTCGCTCATACCGAAGTTCTCAATGGGATCGAGGAGCCCTACCAACGCACGCGACGTCTTCCATACGAATGCACAATTCCGTCGCGTCAGGAACGCGCGAAGCTTCTTATCGGTCCGAGCGAGGGTCAGGAGGTCCCGTGGGTGTAGATGGCTGAAAATCTGCGGCGCCGTGGCGAAGTATGCGGGCATTGAAGATCCAAGAGGGTTATGACAAAAAGGAGATACGCACTTGAAGTACAACGTCCATAGGTGGCTCTTCTAGCATATTGATCTTCTTCTCCGGTGGATCGGGTGACCCATCACTGGTTCCAACCACCGCCTGGGCCTGCGATCGGGCCGTGACAGATTTGGCCCGAGCGTTGGCAAGGGCCAGTTGGTTCGGCGGGGGTGGTTCGAGCTCATCCTTATCGAGTTTCAGTTTCTTCTGAGGAGACGACATTGCGGAAAGTAGGGCCAGCCCAGAGACAGTGGGGTTGTGATGGTGCGGTTGAGCTCGAGATGAGGCGGGCTGGCACATAAGGTGGCGACCGTGTGCGTGCGTGCGTGTTTGACCAACGGCGCTCAGGCCCGAACCAGGATCGCGAGGCGAGAACCGGTTGACCAGGGAGTTCAACCGGAGGGCTAAGCCCTCACATTAGTTAGCGGGGGGGGGGGGGCTCAGCTCCGCCGGTACTTACTTGACAATAAATGCCGCAGCGCCATCTAAGCCGTCGCGAAGGCTGTCAAGTCAGGCAGCTTAAATCGGGTGCGGCGAGGCTGAGCGGATGAATGGGGGGGGGACATGGATTAAGTGGGGATCTGCTGCAAGTTAAGCCACCTTGGGCGGCTTAAGCCGTCATCCTGTGCATGAACTCGATTAGCGACTGGTTTGGATAAGTCGTTTCCGCGACTTAAGCCCAAGGCTTAAGTCGCTCTCAGTACATTACCCGCCGGTAAACAACCTTTCGCAGCAATTCGACCTAGTGAAATGGTCAACGTGAGCAACCGGCGACCCCGCGCGATCACACCCAACTATCCGAAGACCCACTCGTCTGTGCGCCTCGTCATCCAACTGCTGTGACGTTAGATTATAATATTCGATTGCATAATAACTGGTTGGCTTCATACAGCCAAGAGGCCTATCACTTGAGCTTGAACAAATAATGTCCGACACCCCATCTGAACCGCGTTTCACGCCAGTAAGTCACGGTCCATGTCCATATGAGAAATTTGATCTTACTCGTTTCCTCCATTTAGTCCGAAAAACTCCGCAACCGCAATGTAGAAGACGCGGAACCTGTACCAACGTTAATCGAGTCTAAGGCGACGCTCATCCGAAGCATGTTACAAACCGATAGAAGGCCTTCCTGCCCTCTTCCCTATCCAGCCCTTTGGCGACAGCGTCCCTCTCGAGCTCTGCAAGACCGGCTTTCGCGTTGGCATCCTGTGACTGGAGCCAATGCTCGGAGGTGCGCGAGTAGTGCTTCCCATTGACATACCAGCTCTGGAGGAGCGTGAGGTCATCTTGAAAGTATAGCTACACGGTCGATCGAAGGCGAAGGTCAGTGCAGGGATTCGCATGGAGGAAGGTGAAAAATCACCAGAAGGTCGTGCGACGGCATGGTTCCACCTATATGCGGGCGTAGTGAGATCTACACGTACGTACATGCGCATATAGAAATCTTTGATGGCACGAACCAGAAAAGAAGGTCTGCGCCATCCAACCGTCGCCTTCCTCGAAGTGATACGGAGTCATGCGGTGGCAGAAAATATGGACGAAAAATAGCGACTCCTCTAGGCCGTTTGGGCGGAGCCACGATGCGACCTTCGACATCAAGGCCTTGTAATTTTTCATGTGCTCGAACATCTGTTGCATGCTCATTATCTGACATCCGTTCATGTTTCTTAGGCAGAACGCGACATACCTCGATCGAGAGGATGCGGTCAAAACTTGGAAAGCACAACTTAGCCGTAGCGTACACAAAATAGGTGAAGTGCTTACTATTTTGACCCATTGAAGTCGAATCTGTTGACATCTGCGGTTATGATCTAGCGGAGGCATGGTCAAGCATAGCCAAGAACTGCGAAGTCCCGAGTCACGTACCTGGAGATTCGTGAGGCCGCGAGCTTCCGCGGTCTTATCTATGTACGTCTTTTGTGTGGAAGAGTTTGAGAGTCCGACGATTCTGGACCTAGGATACTTCTGGGCTAGGTAAAGTGAGAGACTTCCCCACCCTTTGGACCACCATGAGACCACGAGATTTCACGCAACGAGCTGGAGAGCATACCGCAACCCAAGTCCAGGATATCAAGTCCGTCCTTTAGCTGCGCCTTCTCGCAATAACTCTCCAACATGAGTACTTCTGCTTCCGCCAGTGTTTCTTTGCCGGTAGGGTACAGACAACATGAATACTTGGCGCACGGTCCCAGGCAAGACAGCATGAAGTTGGTCGTGACCTGCAAACAGACCGTCCTGTGAAGAAAACCGAGGAGAATGCGGGGTTATCTTGCCACGTACTTCATAATGCTGCTCATTCGCTTTCTCCGGGACGTCCGCGATAGTAGACCGGGCGCGCACTCCTTCTATCCACTTCATTTTAGCGGCAAAGTTGGACTCAAACGAGCCATGGTCAATCTCGCGAAGTCTCTGCCGACAGAGAGCTCTGATGACGGGTCTGAGGATAAAGTCCGGGACTAGTCCCTGTCATAGATGGTGAGCCGCCATATTGCTTCAAGAGAAACGGACGCACCTTATCCAGGAGGCGGTACCCGACCTCAAGGATGCTGTCGGTGAGTGCTGGCATGAGGGTCCAGAGAAGGGGCGGGTGGGGGCGTAGGCTGTCGCGAAGCGGGAATAAAGCTCGCCATCGTCCTCGGGCTGTTCGGCTGATGGCGTCGCACGTCGCTGTCAGGCCGCCCGAAGAGAGCTGGTCGCTGTGGGACGCGTTGCGCGGGCATGGGATCACGTGCAGGGACTCCGCGGTGGAATTAGTTACGCGAGGATGTTGGGATGTCGTCGCGAGCCTGGAGTCTCGCTCGCTCTCTCGTCCGTCCTGCTCGTGTGAGCGGACGTTCCCAACCCATGCTCTAGCCCATCCACTGGCCCTCTGGCCGTCTTCATGCAAGGAATGAAGCGTCTCTTTGTGCAACACGCCAGTCGCGGCGCGGCCTTCGACAGGTACAACACCATACGCAACTTCTTCCGACAGCAACATCCTTCCCCCGTTTCCCCACTGTCCTACTCCGCGCGAGTGCACCTAGCACCCTCTTGTTCTTCTCCCCATGCCCTCAGGGCTCATATTATCTTGCGTCAGTTCTCGTCTCATCGTTCCCTACTTCAGGAGAACCGACCGCGGCAGGTGCCTGAACAAACTCGCCAGCAGGATGACAACCCCCCTGAAAACGACAAGGTTTCCCCGCCGCGCGAGGATGGGACGGAAAGTGTCAGCTTGGAGCATTATCCACGGATGTTCAGGAGACTTGCTATGTCCCTTCCTCATTTGCAACGACCCACAAGGGACGACTTCCTCAAGGCAGCAGACGGCTTCTGGCAGCGAATGCGTATCCGCTTCAGATGGCTTACCATCCGGTCATTCAGGAGGTATAACGCCGATGATCTTTCTGCGTTTTTGACATGGTTTCTCATGAGCCAAACGCTCTGGCTCTTCGTCGGAACGTGAGTGTTCATGCTCATGCTACACGCTCTGCCTTCTGACCTCGTATCAGCACTACTTTCTTTTCCGTGCTGTTCGCGACCGCCAACAGCTTGCGATTGCAAGGTATGTGGTGATGTTAGTTTGAACTTGAGAGCATTGGCCGACGCACAATCCCGCACGACAGAATACATCGCTCGCGCTCTTAGCGACTACCTCACGGCGGAAACCGGCATCACCATCATCTTCGAGTCGGCTATCGTCCCGAAGTGGCGAGACTCCCGCATATCCTTCAAGAATGTCTTCATTACCCGCCGTCCTGATGGCTTCGACAGGAAGCCTATCAACAGCTCCGGACACGCTGTAGCAGCTGGTTACGACCTGAGCAACCATCCGTCTTACCATGGAAGGATAGGGGAGGAAGATGACGAAGGAATACAAGACCACTCGGAGGACGACTTGAACTATTCTATGTTCGACTTGAGCATGGATTCCATCGACGTCACACTCTCATTCGCTAGGTGGTTCGAAGGAAAGGGCCTCGTTGAGGATGCAGTGATCAAGGGCGTACGCGGTGTCTTAGGTCAGTTCACGGAGCAGAACCAATCACTTATCCGCGTGCTGATGGCCCAAAAAGATCGTCGCTCAGTCACTTGGGACCCGGATAACCCTCTGGACCCCGCAGCTTTCCGCCATACCGCCCAGCCCGGCGATTTCGAGCTCGAGTCCCTGCAGATTGAGGACCTTCTTATCACCGTATACCAGCCGGGAAACTTCCGTCCTTTCACGGCTTCCATTTTCCGCGCTGACATCCGGACGTTCCGCAAGCAATGGGCGTTCTACGACTTCCTACGCGCGGAGAACGTCGTAGGGCAGTATGACAACTGTCTCTTTAGTCTCCACCGTCCACAGAGCATCGGCCGTACTACGGAACAGGATCTCCAAGACGGCCAGTGGAGCCGTATGGTCAGTTTTCGGTCTGTCATCTGTGCAATAATCTCTAAATCTTGCTTTGCATGGCAGTCGCGCTTCCGGATGGACGGCTTGAACATCGACCACCTACAGAGCATGTCCACCTCGGGGGGCCCGTTCTCGTGGCTCACCTCCGGCAAGGTCGACGCGGTGCTAGACATCAAGTTCCCGCGCGACCCATCTGAAGGACCCACGCTGAACGCGCTCCTAGGCGAGCTCGCGGACACCATCACATCCGCCGCGATCGACCGCATCCCCGGGCAGCGCGAACTTGCTAAACCGCCGTTGAGCGCCCCGTCGGACGAGGAAGTCGAAAGGGTCGAGGAGGGAAAGGCGGAGACGCCGAAGGTGGTCGTGGATATTGATTTGCGGTTTAGGGATCTCAAGGCGGTGGTGCCGATCTTCACGAGCGACCTGAGCTATGTGAACAATGCGCTGATTCGGCCCATTGTTGCGTTTATGAAGTAAGCCTTCGGTGTGTTGCTGCAACACGGCACGCGAACGCTGATACCATATCGTTTATAGCGCAAACCGGACTTTGGTCCCTATACGGTGTAGGGTTGTCCAGGACTTAGAGGACTTTGATGGCTCTTGGACGGTATGTTCGCTATATGCTATGGGTCCGGCCCTGGCTGACGAGCCTTTCTCGCTTAGATGTGGGAGAGTAAGTCGCTTTTGATCCCCCTTCCTTTGTCGCTACTGACGTTCCCCTAGCTGGTATGATCGACGCGATTTCGATGAAGGTCTACGAAGCGATGGCCTACCACGTCGCACAGGCCAACTTCCACCGCCGCGTCAAGGCTGTCGGCACGTGGTCGCTCCAGATGACCGCGAGCGCACTGATGTCGACCCTCCGCGCGGTGATGGACCCGATGACCGCGCCCTTGCGCGAGCTGTATGAACAGGGGTTCCCGTTGGAGTCAGTGTTCCAGCTCCCTCCTACCCTGCCTCCTGCATACCTTATGCACCCCGCCGCATGTGAATGATTCGTTGACGCTCTCCTTCTCCCTTCTCTTTTATGTCGATAGGCACCGACCGCACGCCCCCGCCCCGATTCATGCTCGACGCACTGCTGCTAGATAGGGTTGGCGGAATCGTGGACATAGGTGCAGTGGTTGCTGACGATCTTGGCTGCCACAGTTCCGATGATAATCAACATGTATGCGGTCTGAAAAGTAATGTACATACGTCTATTTACTGTAGGGCTGCTCCACGTCATCCAATGTCCCGATTCACGACATATTATGACAAGCACCCTACAATCCACTCATTACTATTCCCTTGGTCCGTCCATAGATAAACAGAATATATACACAAGCATTGAACAAACCAAACCTAGGTCCGAAACCGAAGTTCAGTCTCGGAACCTCCGGATCCTGCCCGCCACCCAGGCCCCGAACCCGGACTCGAGCACCAGCAGCACCACCCATAGGTAGCCCCCAAGGAGGTGCTTCTTAGCAGAAATGGCGAACAAGGAGCTGACGGTGATGGGCCCGAGCGCCGCGGCAGTCGACTGGAAGAGCTCTGCGAGTCCGTTCGCCGTGCCGAGCGACGTCGTCCCCGGGGTGTGGTCCTTTGTGAGAATCATGATTATGCTACCAAGGAAGTCAGCACGTCCGCATGCGCGGCGCATATCCAGCTCCAGAGCGAATGGGACTTACGAGAACGCGAGGCAGCCGAGCCGCGAGAGGAAGAGCACGAAGCCGATGGAGAACCACTCGCCCGTGCCCGCGTCGCGCACGCCCGCGCCGGGCATGGCTGCAGTGGCTGCTCGGGCGACCCAGGACGCGAGGGGCATGGACGCGAAGGCGGCGATCCAGGCGTACATGCAGAAGTCGAACATGCCGAGCGTGCCGAAGCGCCGGAGGAGCGCGGGCATGCCGAGCTTGAGGAGGATCGAGACTGCGCCCATGCCGGAGAGCGCGCGACCGATTTGCGAGGGCTGCCAGTGTGAGCGGCCAGTGACAGGGGGGAGTGAGGGAGCAGGCGGAGTGGTAAGGGAGAAGTGGGGTGTGGGGAGACGAGGGAGGTGGAGATGTAGTGGTTGACGTAGTTGTTCCGTAAAGTTTAGACATGAGGGTCCGAAGAAGGTTGGTGGCGCGAATGAAAGGTGGGAGGGTCGACGAAAGAAGTTCGGAAATGAGCGTCAGGATGAAGATGAGACAGGAGAGGCGGGACGCACCGATAGCGCAAGACCGCCTTCATTGATCGGGGAGTATGCCATGAGCACGAAGACGCTGTTGAAGCAAGATCCGGCGAAGCCCAACGCTGCGCTAGATGCGAATATCGCCTGCAGCACCGGAATGGACAGCAGCTCCCTGACAAGCGGCCGCTTGGGCTCCTCGGGCTGGACGTCAATGACGGTGTCCGTGGAGGATGCTGCCGCAACGAGAGGTTCTTGCTCTTCTTCCACGATCGAGACGACCGCGGTGGAGGATGCGTGTTGGGATCTACGTTTGGCAGGAAGTGTCTTGCCAGAGGATGAGTGGGAGAAACTAAACGTATTCGAGGAAGGCCTTACCTCCTCTAGGACGAAAGCAGCGAGAAACGCCGCGGCCAACGACAGGATAGCCGAAATGAGACATGGAAGAGCATAAGGGTACTGCGTCCAAACTGGGCTAGAGAAGACATCGGGCCATCGCTCCGCAGGTTCCGCAAACGTGCCTCCAATTAATGGGCTGTTGGGTGAAGCGACATGAAGTTAATAGAAGAAGCTATTCCGCCAAGCAGAGACTTACCCTATCACGTATCCCAAGGCAGAAATGACGTCGTATAGTGGGAAGGCGATCGACTGATTCGTCTCGTCCGAAAGCTCCCCTACAACGGAGTGGATTGCCCCCGTAATACCAAAGAAGAAACCGCCTGTAGTACTATGAACCGTTAGTCTTCTGCTTGTCAGAATTTGAAGCTTGACCGACCAAGCAATCGGTTGATGAGGACGCTGGTCAGGGACCCCGAAAGACCGAAGAGCAGGGTGAAAAAAGCCGTGCCCGTGGTGCCCAGGAAGATGACTGGGATTCGACCGTGGTGATCTGCAAACAAATGCCGTCCCGTCAATAAGAAGTCTACTGGGTAACAAGGCATTAGTTCTACCAGAGAGGGCTCCCCATACAAACATGCTAGTGAATTGAGTGACAGAAGCTACACTGTGCTGTGTAATGTCATTCGAATCGGACTGGTTGGCCCGGCGAGAAAGCATCCGTGTTGGACGACTTACGGCAAGTCCGCTGTAGTAGCCAGTATCTGCCCCTTCTGAGGCGGCGAGTTTCTCGATGAAGACATTGTAGTACGGTAGAGCCTGGGTCGTTGCGATAGGAAGTGTCAATTTTATCGCATAGATGACGGCGAGCTGCAGCTTTGGCAGTGGGTTCGGCTGATTTCGGGGCTTCCCTAGGAGGGGAGCAGTTTCATCGGGGGTGGCTTGTGTCGCCGGGGGCTCAACTTCTACATGCTGGCTAGAGCGTGCCATGATGGAACGTCGGGGCGGATGCGAGGAAGCTCTAGTTGGGTATCCGAGTCCTTATGGATGCACGAACATGAGGAGGGGTTCGAGTTTGGGATTTGGGGATGTTCGGAGAGTCGCAATCGGGGTATAGAGGAGAACGGTCAGCATTTCTAAGACAATCGGCATACGCTTATGAAGAGGAGCACTCCATCTGGGCTTGTCGGGCGTTGCGTGCTCTTTCCTTCGGGTGACGAAACCGGCAGAGGCCTTTCCTCTGATAAGTATACGTAACCAACAGATAACGACGCAGTAGGCGCCGGCGCGGGGAATCCATGCTGTGCTCGACACGTGGGCTTGCTCGATTTAGCGAGACCCTGCCAGACTCCACAGCCGCTTATTATGTCAGGGAGAACAGGACGACTGCAACTGCGCGGCAGCTCTGCTCTCTACTCTCTACTCTCCTCCTCCCCGCTTACTCTACGTCCATCATGGCTCACTACAACAACCCACCACCTCCCTATCCTGGCACTACCGGAAAAGCTGTCCCTCCGACCTATGATGATGCAGCAACTCAGCCTCTCCTAGGAGCCGTCGCGGGAAGATCTGGGGTCTACGACCACTCTACAGGAGAGTTCCCAGATGATTTCCTGGTAAGTCTCAGTCATCGCAGCTCCTTTCGTGGCTCATGAACAACCTTAGTATGGACCTACTGTCGCAGAATGCGCGCTGCAGATTCGCAACGATTTCGTGCGCAAGGTCTACACCATCTTGTGTGAGTCTCACCGCCGTTCCTAATGGAACGACCATACTCACCCCACCATCCCAGTCTGCCAGATTGTACGTTTGTCTTGAACGGTCCATCCCCCCTCCGCTCATTGTCTCCGTAGGTTGCCACCACGATTGTTGCAGGCTTGATCTCTCGGGACTCTCAGACGGTCTTTTGGATTGTAACGCAGTACGTACCGCCCCGGCTGCGGAATGGATGACTCCTTGCTGACCCGATCCAGTCCGTGGTCATTCTACGTCCCTCTGTTTGGCACCCTCGTGAACCTCGGTCTACTCTACTGGAAACGCCTTGACTCGCCCCTCAACTACGTCCTACTCTCCACCTTCACTTTGCTCGAAGCCTTCACCCTTGGTGTTGCGACGGCATTCTTTGATAGCACTATCGTGCTCCAAGCTCTGTGAGCACAGCTTCCCCACATCTATCAGTTAGAACTTCGCTAAGTATCCACAACCTTGCAGGTTGATCACTGTGGGGGTGTTCCTGGGCCTCACCCTCTTCACACTCCAGTCGAAGGTATGTGTTCCGTTTCCATAGATCGGGTATCTTCCTGACCTCGCTTGTGGTAGTATGACTTCTCCGGCCTTGGATCCTACTTGTTTGCCGGTCTCGTTGCTCTTCGTGAGTCCTATCCCACCTTTCGTTCGCGCCAAGTACAGTGGGTTGATACGGTGTACAGTCATGACCGGTATTGTCGGGATCTTCATTCCCTTCAGCCGCACCATGGACCTCGTCTTCGCCGCGGGTGGCTGCCTACTCTTCAGCGGCTACGTCATCTATGATACGTACATGATCACCAACAGGCTCTCGCATGACGAGCACATTGCTGCAGCCATCAGCTTGTACATCGAGTAAGTAACTTGCGACTTTTCGCATTGACATGTACTGATTTGTTGCGTTGCGATGCTTGTAGCTTCATCAACCTCTGTGAGTGTCTCCGTTTTCCCCACCATTTATCTACGTCGCTAACTCGCTGCTGCAGTCATCAACATCCTTCGTCTCCTGAACGGCGTTGAAAGGGATTGATTGTGGTTTCTTTATGAAGTTGCTGGCTTCCTGGGGACTCAAGCATGATCCGTAATTTGATTCCTGGTGCCTGTATAATATTCTTGTAATGCGGACCTTTGGATGTGTATGGATGCTTTCGAAGCTTCTGGTGATAACACGTGCCTTCTACCAATTTCTCGAGGATCGGCTCGAAGTCCCGAGTCGACGAGTGCAGCAGGCTGGGTCCGAGCCGCGGGGCCGCAGCCAATATTGTCGCATGCGCGCTTGACAGCTGCTGTAATTACCATCGAGATCCGTAGCTCAAGCGCTCAAGGGCGGGATAGATGCAATGATTCCGCCTCCCGCGCCCGCGTTCTCCACTCCACCACCAACACCACTTCGTAGCAACGCTCAACATCCTCCCGCATCTCACGCATATACCCATAGAAAACACTCAAAATGCCTCGGGCGAAGAAGGCGAAGCTTCGCGAGCCCGAAGCTACCGACGAAGCTGCCATTGAGGGCAGCACGAGCAGTGCCACTGCCGACGGTGGGCAGGCGAAACGGATTGCTCCCCGGCGGAACATACGCGGTCGGCGTGGTGGGCTCAAGGACATGCCCAACATGCCGTTGGATATCCTGATTGAGGTGCGTGTTCCACACATTCCATCCGTTGCGATGCGCCGGAAACGTACGTCGCTAATTGCGGCCTCCATGATCAATGTATGCATTGTGTGGTTGCTCCAGATCTTCGGGCATATGCACCCGCGCGACCTCCTCAACCTCGCGCGCACGACAAAGGACTTCAGAACTTTCTTGATGAGCCGGAACGCAGCGCTGCTATGGAAGGCCGCGAGGCAGCAGGTCGACGGTCTCCCGGACTGCCCGGCGCACCTGAGCGAGCCCGGGTACGCGAATTTAGTCTTTTTCCCGCATTGCCATGTAAGTGCTCCCAGCTCGATGCTGCGTGTGGATTTCCAACGTGTGCTGACTTTGTGAGTCCTCTCGTAGGAATGTCTCAAGCCCAATGTGAAGAACGTGCTCTGGGAGTTCGGCGTTCGGTACTGCTCGTCCTGCAAGGAGAAGCTGTACGTACAATAAGCTGTCCCCCTGAACCGCTTGTTTCTCACAGTCTGAAATAGAGTGACCAACGACCACTACCATGAACTTAATTTTATCAGTGACATTATAGAACGGACGTCCGTCTATCACGGATACCTCAACTCCGTTCGGGCACCATACTCGTAGGAGCTGCTCATATCCCATGGTCTGACCTTATAGCGTGTCACTGACATCGTCCTTGTGTAGGAAGGGTTCGAGATATAAGGATAATCACTATCACATCGTCGAGCTCAAGGAGTTCAAGGAAAAGTGGGCGTCCCTGTCCACGGATGACGAGAAGAAAGCTTTTATTACGGAGCGTTTGGCGGTGGTGAAGGAGAGGACGGAGGTATGCGTTCATTCTTCCTTTTCGATGCCCTTCACAAGTCTTAATGAAAGACATACTGCAGCACGCCCAGCAGATGTCCAAGTGGCAGAAGCGCCAGGAACAGACGAGGTCCCACGAACTGGACGCGATCAGAGAGAAACGTCTCGCAGAGTAAGTCACTACTTACATTTATGGGATGATAATCGACGCCAGGTTGTTTGTAGTATTCGGAAACGACTCGAAGAAGACGGTTGGACTGAAGAACTGCGCTTGATGCACGACTTGGAAGAGTGGGGACTTAGCCGACACAAGGCGGTACGCAAGAGCCAGAAGCTAACGGAACATGGCATGTTTTATCCACCATCCCGAAGCGAATCGTCGCTAATTACTGTGCCCGTCATTGTCCAGGCTGGCAAAGTATCCGCGAAGAGCTTAACAAGCATATGGAGGACGTCCGCACAAAGCGACTCGCCCGTGAACGCCTACAGCTGACCTGCGCACGGCTAGGCCTTTTACACCAGGCGTTCCTCGAGTATCGTGCTCCAAGGCTCCCACTGTCGGCGGACACGGACTGGCAGCCCATCTTCACTGACTACGCTTTGACGCCTACGTTCCGAGACCTTATGGAGGCGAGCGCGGATACGGAGGTCACCAAGGATAGGCTACTCGAACTCTGCGAGGCGCAGATTCCGGCCCTAGAAGCACAATGGCGCGAGGACCGCAAACGCGAGTTTGCGGCCATTGTCACGCGGAGCGCGGGGATGTTCCCGGGGCTGACCCTCCCCGAGGACGACGACACGCTCCTCTCGCTCGCGATCACATCTTTCGACTGCGAGAACTGCAGCTACAGGGGCATCCGCTGGCCGCAGGTCCTCGCGCACCGCTGTGTGCGCTCTCTTTCCTTTATGGGGTTCTTTTACGACGACTCCGACAAGTACCGCCACGCCATCGCGCGGGCGGCCAGCGAGCATAAGGCGTCGCCGCCGTGGCCGCAGGACGCGTCCTCCAGCTTCAGTCTCACCGCGTTGGAGCGCGTCTCTGCGGCGATCAGCGCGTGCGGGAAGAATCCCTCGACGGCGACGTTTGAGAAGATGGAGGCGTGCGACGTGCGGTTGCTGTGCCGATCCTGCTGCAATCCGGCCATCGAATGCATGGCATTCGACTGGAAGAACGCGGTGAGTAGCGTCGTCTCTTCGTGAGGGGACTGCGCGGTAAGGGGCACTAATGAGGGAATGATACAGGCGCGACACGGGCGGCAATCGCTCCGTCTCTTCTTATTCGATATTGAGGATCAGCACACGCCCGACTGGGTGCGCCTCGACGCTGAGAATGCGGCGAAGGTTGCGGAACTGGAAGCAGCCAAGCGGGAGAAGCACGACGCCAGGGAGGCGCCGCTGTTGGCGAACTACGGGTGTACCCGATGCCGATATCGGGGCACGCTAGATAGACTCCAGGAGCATTGCAAGAAGTGAGTGGCAGAGCTTTTTTTTTCGTGTCAGAGTATCAGGATCGTGCTTACTTCGTGTCCGTGCGGCAGAGCGCACGAGATAGAGGACCCCCAGCTCGGAACGAACTTCTATCGCCACACGGACAACGCACCGTATACTTCGAACCCCATCAGGATATATCCCGAAAAGCGGAGTAAGGACAGCATTGTGGTGACTCAGGTTCAAGCTGGGAACGGTTATGTTGGTGCTGTGCCGTTGTTGCAACGCAAATCGTCGGGACATTAACAATGCTGGGCATGGAGGTACGAGTAGTATTTCAGTACGTGCTTAACCGTATTATACAGACTGAGATCCGTCCTGGAGCTGGTCATTGTACTATTGCTCTGTCGACGTCTGGTACCTTTAAAGCAGTGGACGCCAATACTTTGCATTATTGCAAGCTGTTTACCGTATAATGCATAAGTATATGTATTGCGCAGTTACTTGAGACTCTATTCCGAATCGTCAAGGAGACGTGAATATGCCGAGAGATGTCCAGAATACATGGCGATTTCTCTCAAGTCATCCTTTCTTTATGATTAATCAATGTGCATCACAAAAAAGTATTGCAGAACCGGTCGAGCAGCATGTTCAGGCATATGCACATCCTGGACGCAATACATAAAATCAATTGCTCCACTCCAGTAATGCTTCCATCTCTCCACGCACTCATATAATGCAGGGAATCCGTGTCGACTGTTCATGCGAATGTGAACAGTTGGTTACCAGACGCGCTATCGGGCGAACCTGCCGAGGGGGCAAGTGCGCCGTTGGTGATCGTAAAGAGCGTCTGGTTGTGGCCGTTCTGGGGCACGAGCGGGACGTTCTTCGTCGCGCCATTGAAGACGAACAGCTGCAAGTACCGCATCAGTCAGTCACAAATTCCGACTCATAACTTCCAAGTTGGCGGTCGCGTACCTGCGAGTCAGTCACGGCCCCACCGCCGTCGGCACGCCCGCCGCACGAGAAGAGGATAACCTGGTCCCCGTCGGCGCGGCGCGGGTCGAAGTTCATGCAGCCCTGGGTGAGTGTACTCACGATGAGCGTGAACCCGGGTTGGTCGTCGTGCACGCCCTTGGTGATCACGTCCCACTTCTGGCCCGTGCTGCTGTCGCACGCCTTCGCCTGAATCGGGATCAGGTTCTCCCGGAAATCGCCTGCGGTCGCGTCCACGGAGAGGCAGTCGCCGTCGTTTGTCTGTTAGACCGTCATGTGGTCAATGATGGAGTACGGGAAAAGGTAGGGGCCATGGCGGGCTTGCCTTGATGGCAACGCTGGAGAGCGCGCGCGTCGCGGTGTCGTCGCGCGGGTTGGCCTCAGCAGCAGCGCTAGGGTTCACCACGCCGCCTGCGCGGGAAACGCTTACGGGACCAGTGGTCGTTGACGTAGGTATGGTGGACGTTGGCGGCAGCGTGGCCGTCACTTGAGGTGCGGTAGATGTGGCCTTTGATGACGAAGAAGACGCCGCAGGGGTCCCGTTACCGCCGAACGTGAATAACTAGAATTCGTCACAAAACACGAACCGCGTCATTCCTCGTGGCACATACAGATCCCAGGAGAATGCTCACCTCGTTGCCACTTGCTTTGTCAGGGGAGCCCGACGTCTGGTCGAGGAGGCTGTTCTTCACTGTCAGGACCGTCTGGTTGTTGCCGTTCTGAGGGACGAGAGGGAACGGGCCCGATTCACCGTTGAACGTAAAGAGCTGAGAATCTGTGACAGTTCCACCTGTAGCCGATTCAAATCAATGACTAGAACGTCTATACTTTCCAGTTGTACTTACCACCATCAGCGCGGCCGCCACATGAGAAGAGGATGACCTGGTTGCCGGCGGCACGCCGAGGGTCGAAGTTAAGGCACGCCTGCGTCTTTTATACCGTGAGCATCGAAGTGACTCTGTTCCGGTCAATGCATGAGGAACCTACCAAGGCGCTGACGATAAGGGCGGTTCCAGGGCGGTCGTTGTGTACGCCCTTGGTAATGACGTCCCATTTCTGCCCGTCAGAGCCGTTGCACGTGCCGACCTGGACTGGGGTGAGGTTCTCGCGGAAGTCGCCAGAGCCGCTGACGACGAAGAGACATTGGCCATCTGAGGTCTTGATCTCGGTGGACGAGAACGCCCGGATCGCTGTTGCATCGCGCTTCTGTGCCTCTGCGGTGGCGGCGGGATCGAGCTTGACGAGACGAGGGCTCAAGGGCACGGTGCGGGCAAGTGTGCTGCACAGGAGGAGGGTAGATAGGGCAGAAATGAGATGCATAGTATGAGAACAACAGCGTCGAGCTGCCGGGGAGATGCGTGGAGCGTGAGTGGTCGTGGATAACGCCGGAACTAGCCGCAAAAATGAAGGAATGGAGGTGCAAAGATACCCTCGTCAAGAGGCAGGAGCTGGTCGAGGAGGATGAGGGAGGAAGAAGAGGAAGGCGCCAAATATCCAGGTACGGGCCCCTTTTATTTGAACTTGAGCGCGAATCATCTGTCGGTATTCGGCGGTCATGTTTCTGCAGGGAATAGAACGGCGATCATGATGAAGCCTTTCTGAACATACGCAACGCCATTTTCCGAGGAGTTCCGTATTCCACAGCCACTGTACAGCCCTGGTTCTGATATCCTATTGAGTAGTTTGGACTGTAACCACGGATCCTGACTAGAAACTGTCAGAACTTAGATTCCTGTCATCACTGCAATCGCGCTCTCACTAAGTATCGCTATCAGGCTGTGTGAGTGCGCGAACGCACCTTGTGTATCTGCGAACAGACGTAACTATTGCGGGCCCGGAGTTGGCAAAGCTTTCCCGCGTATGTCAGGATTAACGAGATGCATGACACAAACTGTTCCCATACCGTCCGTAATGTCTCGCAGACTACTATCACTTGAGAAGAGTGGGCGAATTAATACGGGTGGTTATGGGTTCAGTCCAAGATCTTCCTGCGAGTAGTTGACTACTGATGCAAGTAGGAGTTGGTAGGAGCTTACACACATAAGAGGATGGTTGATGGTTGAAAGGCAGTCTCATTAGGGCCCAGGAATGCGCACCTAAGATCAGGTACCATCTATTCAGATCGCATCCTGTCGACGTGAGAACACAGCATGGGGAGAAGAAGTGCGTTGCGGAAAGGTGTATCTCGGCGAGAGGGCCATCACCCATAAGTACGACGAACCTCACAAATGTTCCCGGAGTAGGTGCCGTAGGCCTCCGTCGCCGTCGATACGCTGGTCCTCGCCACCACCTTCATAGCTGTGGATGAATATACGTAAGGTTGGGTAAGAAGGCGGGTGATAGTACCTAAAATGTCGGACGTTTCGTGGCTGTCCTGGCAAACGGTCAGGTGTGCTAATCTTGAGCTGTCCACGTAATTGATCTCTGTGAATTCCCTCGCGAGATAGAGTTATGGAACGGTCGTATCCTGGTGAGGGGCGGTCGATGTTAATGTCGAAGTTTGACAACTTGAAGTAGTATACGTACATATATATGGTCAAGACGGATTTGAAAAAGTCCCGCGAAGCTTTTTGGGAGACTAGCGCCGATTGGCACGTGGCCTGATATGATCTGGAGCTGGCTGTGCAATGACCCAAGCTCACCGTTCTTGTCCTCCTCCTCGACGTCGTCTCCTGACCCTCCGTTCAATTGTCTCTGTTGTCTGGCGACCACCTAGCAGGCCCGCTCACGACGCGAGGCTCACATCGCCCTCCCTTCGCCCCTCTCCTTCCTTCACCTCCTCCAGATTTCTCTGCCGCACTACGCCACACGCCACTGTCGACCTCTCACCAACTTGCCATTTCACCATGCCTCTCCCGGCGGACAAGACCCTCACCCTCCAAGGTCAACCCAGGCCAGAGGATACAACGCTCTCTCACCTCAAACCTAAGAAAGCCATGCTCATTCGCATGTCGCAGGAGACGTTCGAGGCGCTCGAGAACGGCGAGAACCAGGGCAAGGTCGAGTTCGACTTCGGCAAGACTCCCGTATGTACTCTCCGTCTCCTTTCACTGCAGTTTAGTATAATTGACACATATGCAGGGCCTCTACATTGGCAACACGTTCTATCCGGTTGCCTCTAACCAAGAAAACACGATCCACGAGATGTACATTCGGGTGCAAACTCCTGCGAAGCCGAGCATGTCGCTCAAACCGTATGCAAATGTAGTCGGCAAGTTCATGGTCGACCGCCAGCTTGGCGAGAAGGTCAAAGAGACTATTCGTGACCGCACCATCGAGGCCGAGAAGCAGCGTACGGAGCGCAAGGCTATCTTTCTCGACACCCCGCCCAACCTCACCTACCCCGGTTCTAAGGCAAAAGGCAAAAGGAATGTGGGGTCCACCAACCGGACGTCCAACCTTTCGACGAGTTACGTCTCTGCGAAGTCATCACCGCTTGCCAGCTCGAGTTCCCGGATAACAACCGGGATGTCTTCATCAACCTCCGCGATGTCCACCACTAGTTCGCGGACAACAGCTGTGTTGCCTTCATCAACGTCTGTGGTCTCCACCGCCGACCGAGCCACAAGGTCGCGCCTCATCCACTGTCTCGCCGTCGAGCATCGGAGTATGTCACAGGCAATCACGCTATGTCTAGGGAAGGAGCGGACAGAGGAGCAGGAGAAGGACATTGTGGCGCTATTACGCCAAGTAAGCAGCAGCACTTCTCTGAGTTGACCACCTTTCAACGTTATGCAACGACTAGGTCGCCGAGCCCGTCCCAGTGTCGAAAAAGAGCGACGGCGGTGGCCCCCTTCTGTGGCAACTGCAGCTCGAGTCGTGGCGTGAGGTGCGGCCTTACGAGTTTTCAAAATTCAGCCCAGAAGATCGCAGAGACGTGGCCCGTCAGGCTCGGATGATGTTCCAAACGATGAAGATACCCGAGGCGGACCCCATTTGGGACCACGTGCGTTACCGCACCACGTCCGGTGCGGCGTCAGGGCCTAGCGCTCCGGCCCCGGAGAAGAATGGGGTCGTAATAACGAAGAATGCGAAGAAGACGAAGTCCGGAGAGACCACGCGGAAGAAGGCGTCAGATATTGCGATCCCTTCAAAGGACGAGAGCGGGAAAGGGAAGGTACGGGACGTCGACGAGGGGAGTACGGCTGGGACCCCAACGTCTGCGACGCGGCCGGCGGGACGCAGACTACCTGGATCTGGCTTCAAGGCGAAACCGTCCGCAACTCCTCCGATTGTGGAACCCCGCGCAAACTCACCCATCCCAGCACCCAAGAAGACGGTGTCCGAAAGCAAGCGCTCTGCACTCGAAGCCTCGGGTTCCGCAAAATCCTTGCCGCCCATCGCTCCGCCTCCGCCGCAGGAATCGCGATCGAGCTCTCTTGCTGCGGCTGCGGCGAAGATTCGCAAGCGGGACAGGGAAGTCCAGGGATCCTCGAGCACATCTCGCTCCGTTGACAGCCGCAGGGAGGAGCGGGAGCGAGAACGGGAGCGAGAGCGTGAACGCGTCCGTGAACGCGACAACGCGACGGAAGAGAAGCCTCGAATCAAGGATCGCCCATCTCCTGTACCCGTCGTCCCTCCACCTACGCCATTACCTTCCTTCAAGCGCAAGAAACCGCCACAAGACGGGAACGACTCTGAATATTCGGAGCGCGAGCGTCCCCTCAGTGGCGGCACCTTGAAGAAACGAAAGATCGATCCCGAGACGCAGCCTAGCCCAGACAAGTCTCGTAGCAGAGACTTGTCACTGCCCAAGAAGCCGATCACCGTCCGCGAAGCGTCTCCCCTTGCGCCGCCGCGGCCGAAAGTCAAGAAAGAGCCCTCTCCCTTCTCAACGGTGTTCTCCCCTCCTCGTTCTTCACTACCTCCCAACCCTCGTTCGTCGTTACCTCCCAAGCCGCCTGTGGCGGAGAAGCAGCCCTCGTCTTCGTCCGCGTCCAGTGCAAGGGCCGCAAGGGCCATCGAAACTACCCCAGCTTCGCGCACCTCTAGCAAAACCAAGACTAAGCGCGAGCGAAAGTCCCCCATCTACACCTCCTCCTCCGAAGACGAGTCCGAGGCGTCCGTCCCCGTCTCACGCCCCCGAGATCGCGTCCCGCTGCGCGACGCCCCGTCCGAGGAACCCCCCGTGAAGCGCGCCCGGCCGTCTGCCGCCGCCGCCGTGCACGTCTCGCGGTTCAAGCCGCGTCAGCTTCCGTCAGACCTCGCGTCGCTGCGCAAGTACTACAAGGTATGCTATAGCACGTACATGGACCTGTTTGGGGAGGCGACGAAGCGGCGAGAACGGATCCAGCGGATGCTCAAGCGCGGAGAGCGGGAGCGAGGAGAGGAGAGCTCGCGGAGCGACGAGGACACGGAGGAGCTTGTGCCGGAGGTGCTAGCGGCGTTCATGGAAGACATGAATGCGGTATCACAGGAGATGAAGAAGGTCATGAAGGAGTACAAGAAGCTCGGTGGGAAGGTCGAGGGTGGCAAGCCGGTGCTGGAGTGATTTTGCGGCACGTTCGGACTCTCGAGTGCGGATCCGGTTAGCGGCTTGGACGATTCGTCGGCGTGGTGGGTGGTTTGAGTCGTGTCATTCCGCGTTTAGAATGCTTAGATGTCGGTAATGTTGCTATTTACTGTATTTTTAGTTATTAGGATGTATCTTGCAGCTTTGAGAGCATTTCAACATGGTCCCACCACTCGATGCTAACTTCGATTGGAATTTAAACAAGACAGTGTTTTGCTTCTCCATGGTTTGAACAAGTTTGTTATTTCCGTCCTCCTACTCCAGCTGGTAAGCGCTACTGGCGTCAATTCTCAACATTCAACGTTTTCTTTCGGTCTGCCACCATGCAATCAAAGTCGAGTTCATTGTCTCAAGACCAGCCTCTTCATCGTTCACAGAAACATTATAGCGGCAGGTAGGCTGTATGTCCCACTTTCTAGAACAATGTTGAAAACGGGCACACAGGATATTCTGACAATTGTGGATAATGTACTCGACGCGGACCCCGTAAGATATGCATCGGCTCGGCCGATGTTCGAGCACGAAGGCACCTCCTAATGATTGCTTCATACCTGTGCAGTGAGTCAACCCAGCCTCTGTGGCTGGAGGGCAAGGTGTGTGAGGTCTTTTTTTTTTTTTTTTTTTATATTCTAGCGCCTTGGCAGTATACTACTACATGAAGAGCTTATGTAAGTATGTACAGCGCGCGCGTTATCCCACGTTTGTTTGACGCTCGGGTACGGCCCGGGTGGGTCCACGGCATTGCCAGTAATGGAGTGGTTGGCCCGAGCCACGGATCATGTGGTTCAGGCCTGGGAGGAGTCGAAGGAGTGGACGGAGTCAACGGAGTCCGCCCGGTCCGGGTTAGGCTTGTCGCGTGTGGTCATGAAATGACCGCGTGAAACAAGGTGGGAGATATACGTTCTCATTCGGTTCGCAAGGTTCCGGCAGAGAACGTGGAGGTTGAGAGAAGTGGTGGCCCAAAGGCGCGCTTCCCGGAAGTCGTGTAGAAACTTCTGGATGAAAGAACCTTTGTTTGAAAGGTAGTGGTGGTTGAGAGGGTGATCGTCAGGGAGTACCGAGCAGAACCCGTCAGGGTCGTTACGGAACTCAAACCAAGCCAAGTGAGGGGCTTTGGTATTGACGAACTCCAGGAGGGAGTTGAGAGAAGGTGTGTGAGGTCGAGTCTCGGGCGTGTGTCATGAGACGTCACTAATTGAAGTGTGCTAGTGACTCGGCCGCAGCGGGACCGACGGCACAGTGGGGCTATGAGCATATGAAGTCGCGATCCCAACCATTCCTCCACAAGACTGCCATCTTTCAGCCCTTCTCATAGTATCCGCGAACAGCTCCATTTGCTCTTGTCCCAATGTCGTCTTCGAGATTCCTCGACTCGTTCACTGCCCCCAAGGAGATCCTCGCCGATATCGCCGAGGAGGAAACCCCAGAGCCCCTCGCTCCGACTGTCGTCAACCGTCAAATTACTTCTCGCCAGTTCGACTACCAAAACCGTCGCTTCGAGCGCAAGGCACACGAGAGTGTTGACGTATTCGAGGCTGTGGAGAAGGGCCAAGTTGTATCGGGAGGATACCAGGATACGATGAGGCTGCAACGCCTTGAGAGGGAGGAAGAGAGGGTACGGCGTGCGATCGAGAGGAAGGAGGATATGAACCTTGACAAACCGTCCTCGGGCGTAGAGATGGGAGAACTGGGGATGCAGGAAGGGGTGCACAAGCGGCGTTGGGGTGCCGTCGAAGTGGAGGAAGGAGTGGAAACAAGGGGCACCAAGGGTGAGTCGTTTCAGGAGGTTGTCGTGGGCAGCATGCCGAAGAAGCGGCGTTCTAGATGGGATGAACCCTCTTCCAATGTCGCGATGGATGTTCAGGGTTCGAAGAAGACATCGCGCTGGGACCAGCCTCCTGTAGGGGATGGATGGTTGGCCCCCATCCTCATGACCACGCCAGGCATCAAGCATGAGGATAGGCAGAGCAGGTATCTTACCAACGAAGAGCTCGATGCGCTCCTACCCGCCACTGGCTATATCGTCGCCGCTCCTCCTGCTAGATACACATCGTGCGCCAGACCTCACGAGCTTTCCGCGACTCCTACAGTCCTCGAGGAAGGGTTCCAAATCAGGGCAACTCCGGATGCTGCTACGATTGCCGCTACAGCTGGTGTCATGCCGGAACTGCCTACCGACATTCCTGGCGTCGGTCCGCTCGCATTCTTCAAACAGGCGGATGCCCAATACTTCGCGTTGGTGATGAAGACCGGGGACGAGACGGACTTATCAATCGACAAGTTGAAGGAGCGCAAGATCCTGCGCCTCCTTCTCAAAGTCAAGAATGGCCTGCCTCCCGCGCGCAAGGCTGCCCTCCGCCAGATCACGGACAAAGCTCGCGAATTCGGTGCCGGCCCCTTGTTCGACGCCATCCTCCCGCTGCTCATGGAGCGAACACTCGAGGACCAGGAGCGTCACCTGCTTGTCAAGGTCATTGACCGCGTGCTATACAAGCTCGACGACCTCGTCCGGCCGTACGTCCACAAGATCCTCGTAGTTATCGAGCCCCTCCTCATCGACGACGACTACTACGCGCGCATCGAGGGCCGCGAGATCATTTCCAACTTGGCGAAGGCGGCCGGCCTTGCCCACATGGTCTCCACCATGCGTCCGGACATCGACCACGCGGATGAGTACGTCCGGAACACCGCTGCGCGTGCGTTCGCCGTCGTCGCTTCTGCGCTCGGGATCCCCTCGCTACTCCCCTTCCTTAAAGCAGTCTGCCGCAGCAGGAAGTCCTGGCAAGCCCGTCACACCGGGGTTCGCATCGTCCAACAGATCGCCATCCTAGTGGGTTGCGGGATCCTCCCTCACCTGCGTGCCTTGGTCGATTGCGTCGGACACGGGCTCGAGGACGAGCTGCCCACGGTCCGGACGATGACTGCCCTGGCCCTCGCGGCTCTCGCAGAGGCTGCAACCCCGTATGGTATCGAGTCCTTCGATGCTGTCCTCAAGTCATTGTGGCTTGGGGTCCGGGCCCATCGCGGCAAGAGCCTAGCTGCCTTCCTGAAAGCTGCGGGGTTCATCCTGCCGCTCATGGACCCCGAACATGCCAGCACATATGTCAAGCAGCTCACGAACGTCGTCGTTCGCGAGTTCCGAACGGCAGACGAGGAGATGAAGAAGATCGTCCTCAAAGTCCTCCAGCAGTGCGCTGCGACCGATGGCGTGACGACTCAACAGATCAGGGTGGACTTCTTGCCCCACTTTTTTGACGCCTTCTGGGTGCGCAGGATGGCCCTCGATCGGAGGAGCTGCCGTCTCGTCGTGGAGACGACTGTAGATCTCGCGCAGAAGGCAGGAGTCTCCGAGATTATTACGAAGATTGTGGATGACTTGAAGGACAGCTCTGAGCCCTTCCGGAAGATGGCTGCGGAGAGTATCATGAAGGTCATCGCTTCTCTCGGGGTGTCCGACATCGGCGAGCGCATGGAGGTCCGACTCGTCGATGGCATTCTCTTCGCATTCCAGGAGCAGACGATGGAAGACCCTGTCATACTAGACGCTTTGGGCACCATCGTCAATGCGCTCGGCATCCGAGCACGGTCCTACCTCACCCAGATTGCCTCCACCATCTTTTGGCGCCTGAACAACAAGAGTGCAAAGGTCCGCCAGCAGGCTGCTGACCTTGTAACCCGCGTCGCCGTCGTCATGATGAAATGCGGAGAGGATTCACTCCTTAGCAAGCTCGGGCTTATTCTCTTCGAGCAGCTCGGGGAGGAATATCCCGAAACGTTGGGATCTATCATCTCTGCCTTGGGCGCGCTCGCAAACGTTGTTGGTATGACGCAGATGAATCCTCCAGTGAAGGATCTTCGTGAGTCCCATCTAGTATCATCTTCGTCCCATAAAAGTGTAGTGCTCACCTCATCTTCTCCATCCGAGTATCTAGTTCATTGTCTCACACCCATCCTGCGTAACCGCCACGAAAAGGTACAGGAAGCGACCATCAACTTGATTGGCCGCATCGCTGACAGAGGCGCAGAATTTGCCCCCGCCCGCGAATGGATGCGGATTTGCTTCGAGCTCCTCGGCCTCGTCAAGGCGCAAAAGAAATCGATCCGCCGCGCTGCAGTCAACACGTTCGGGTACATCGCAATGAGCGTCGGGCCCGCGGACGTCGTCCAGATCCTCCTCACAAACCTGCGCGTGCAGGACCGCCAGAGCCGCGTCCTCAGCGCGATTGCCATCGCCATCGTCGCGGAGAGCTGCGGGCCGTTTACGTGCATCCCAGCCCTCCTGAACGAGTACCGCACCGCAGAGCTCAACGTGCGCACGGGGTGTCTCAAGGCGCTCACGTTCATCTTCGAGTACATCGGGCCGCAGGCGGCGTTCTATGCGGATGCGGTCGTCGGCCTACTTGAGGATGCGCTGACGGAGCGCGACGCAGTGCACCGGCAGACGGCGAGCACGATCGTGCGGCGCCTCGTGGTGAGCGTCGCGGGGCTTGGGTGTGAGGACACTATGCTGCACCTCATGAACCTGGTCTGGCCAAACTGCTTCGAGACGTCGCCGCACGTCGTGCGGGAGGTGATGGCGGCACTCGAAACGATGCGGCTCGCGCTCGGACCGGGGATCGTGCTGAGCTATGTGCTGCAGGGTCTGTTCCACCCCGCGCGGAAGGTGCGGGAGGTGTACTGGCGGGTGTACAACGAGCTGTACCTCGGGGCTGCGGACGCACTGGTACCGTTCTACCCGGACCTAGGGGTGCTGAGCGAAGGGAGGAACGTGTTTGATCGTTGTTGTCTCCAGGTCTTCATTTGAAGGGTTCTCGGTGTTGCCTTGAATGTGAAGGACACGTCGGAAATATACTGGTTTGATGATCGGCATATGGGGGGGGGGCACTGGCAATACGCCAACTTGAGCAGTTGGATCTCCCTATCTGCTCCGCGCACGAACAGCATCGGTCCTCACGGTACTTGAGCTCAACCCGATGCAGCGTATGTTGATCAGGCATGACAGCAAGCACGGTCGAGCTGCCTATTGCCGGGGCCTGGATATCGTACGCCTAGAACTGCCTAGTGGCACCCACCCAGGTCGCCGACCTTAGCCTTGCCAGACTCCAGCGTGTCACCGTCCGCACCGACAGTAACTTGTATGCAGGTGGATTTCCCATAGCCCCTGGCAAGTGGGTGGCCCGGGTAGGACAGGATGGAGGCAAACAAACGAATGGCGGTTGGTTCGAGAGTTAATATTATGTAATCCAGTACGGATGCGATATGTACGATCCGGATCTGGCGAGGAAGTGGACACGAGAAGGAAATGAGCGCCTGTGGGCTCTGTCGGCGTCGATTCGGCGAGTCTGTCAGGGTAAGTCGCCGATGTGGTCCTGAACATGGCACCTTGCGCCCGTCCACCCGTCCTCCTAATAAAGGCCCCAGTCTGGTGCGTCCCCCATCATCTCCGCTCTTCTTCCCCTCTCTCAACCCCATGCAATCAGCCCAGCTCCCCGACGTCAAGATTCTCACCAGCAGTCAGGATGCTGTACTTCAGCGCCGCCCACAGAACACGGCCCACGGCACTGGGGCCTGTCACACGCCAAGCGCGAGCGTACTTCCAGGCGTGCGTCGCCATCTTCGCGGCCGTAGAGGCGGGCTGAAGGACATGCCTGAGATGCCGCTTGATATCCTCTTCGAGGTGTGTTTTGCGCCGTCAGGGTCTCATGGTACCGTCTCACGCACGGTGCTGGGTAGATTTTTGCATTCCTCCACCCTCGAGACCTGCTCAACCTCTCCCGGGCGACAAGGGCGTTCAGGGCACTTCTCATCAGTCGTCAATCTGCTTGCTTTTGGAGGGAGGCTAGGCAACAAGTTGACGGTCTACCGGAACCTCCGTCTTACCTGAGCGAGCCTGCCTATGCGAATCTCCTTTTCTCCCCCCACTGCCACGTGAGTCATTCCCCTTTAGGTGGATGGGAGGGATGCCCGATATTTATGTATGTTGGTAGAGATGCTTAAAACCTAACGTCCATAATGTTCTCTGGACTTTCTCCGTCCGATACTGCAGCCCATGCCAGGGAGTCATGTGAGTATATGCGCGCTGACTTCCTCTAGACGCTCATCCACATCCTGTGCGATTAGGTTCGTGCACGAAAGGGAGAACTCTGCGTTCCTGTGGGAAGCGTTCCAGCACTCATCGCACCTCTATGTGAATTCTCAATCCATGTACGTTGCGTATCTCCGCGATCGCACGGATATTCTTATACTGACGTAACCACCCATAGCTCCAGCCGTTGGTCTGCATCCAAGCACCACAGGCCCGAGATCGATGTAATCAAACGGAAGTGGGCGACTCTTCAGGATGACGATGACAAGGCCAAGTTCAAGGAAGAGAGGAAGGCTTTTGTGGCCGAATGCCAACAGGTGCGTGTGCTTGCTTCCGGGATGTTACGTATCATATATGAACGAAACGTGATTTTTCAGTTTGCTAGGCTAGCATTAGAGTGGCAAACTTCATGCCAGGTTCAGAGGTCTGTGGAAGGGGACAAACTGAAGCACCAACGCTTCGAGGCGTAAGTAAACGCCACTCGGTTTGAAGTATATCCCTGAAGTGCGTACGTGCAGAATCAAGAGTAAACTTCGCGAGGAAGGCTTCGCGGACGTATTGGACCACATGGGCTTCGCCGATTTGTATCGCCTGAGGAAGTTAGGTCCTGTGAACAGGGCGTCTAAGCTAACCGAGAAGGGTACGTTTG
>BACB01000073.1:0-65980 GCA_000338015.2 Ganoderma multipileum BCRC 37180 | reverse complement strand
TTTGCCTACCATACATGCAGGTATCTAATCTGTCAATGGTTTATTTCCTGTTTTGGCGGTTGTCATCGTTCGCATCTGGATAGGCCTCTACTTGGCACAGAGGATGCAAAGCCTTGGCCGCAGTGACTTACGTTTTCTCCGACTTGGTGCTTTGGCCATGCTTGCCACTCCCGCTCCACTGGAAGGCTCCATCGCATCTCGCCAGTTGCTCGTAGCCGACACCGCCAAGGCGCATCGACCACTGGACCCTGAAAAATCACTCGGACTTCGTAAGAACACGGACTATCCCATTCATAAACACACGTATCGGCATATGACGCTATAAGGCGAGCAATTCATTGACACTTCTACATTGACATTGTTGCAGGCTTCATGGCGATCAGACTGATGAACTACTACGGTGGTCTGAGAGTCCCTTCCTGCGCACGCCTGTTATATTACATCCGGGCAATATAAGCCTTAGAGAAATCGTAACGAGCTGACATCGTACTCGCCTCACATGTCGACGCTGCTTCCCAGGAAGCGCAAAGGCTTCAATGGGAAGTAGCTCAGGCCAGCTTGTGTATCGCCTACAACGTGAGCGCGCTAGACGGCTCTTTTATGAAACGGCGGGGATATAGCCACAGTACATGGAACTCCGTAAGAGCAGGATTCCGGTCGGAATCCAGCCGGCAGCAATCACACTTCAAAGCGAGCCGCATCGTGTCTGTCCGTCTGGCCAATTCGAATGCGTCGTCTCGAACACGAGCTTCGTGAGGCTGTAGTAAACGCTTTATGGCAGCGGGTTAGCATGCATCTCAAAAGACAACAGACCACCGACATTCAACAACAGGCGTCTTGATAAATGGTACTCCAGCAACGACACAGTTATGACGCGGACAGAAATCATGCGAACGCCCGGCGGTCCATGCGGCCTACTATAAAGACATAAGCGACCCAATTCCCTGCCCTCGCGAAAACATCGAAAAATACGGAGGGCTCATGTGCGAGCACCACAAGATAGCAGTCTACCCCGTCATGCCCGCCCCCTCTCGATCTCGGAGGCGGAAATGGGAGGGAGGAGGGCACAGAGAAGGGTATCATGCACCGATAAAATCCGCACGCCGTGCTGGACTGACAGACTCTGAGTCTAAGCGTCGCAGGCGGGGATCCAAAGACGTGCACGTGGTCGATGCATGTACTGCCAACCCCGTCGACAAGGATGGTCTTGGGATGAGGTAGAGCAATGGGAGCGTAAATCACGCGGTGCCACCACGACGGGACGATCAGAGTGTGTCGCACCCCAATCCGCGAATGCTCGATATAGGCTGGTGTGACCGCCCGGATTCTGAACATTGGGTGAATACAAGGTGTCGTCTGCGGAGCGACAGCCGGGCCTCGTTCCACCGCAGATACCGCAGAATTCAGTCCCATAGTTCGGCGCGCCGTACGACGTCCTCCAGGTGGTGTTCTACGCCTTCTTCACGTCAAGCAGGAATCCGCAAATTCATATTTGGCTCGCCCCAAGGGAGCGGCGAGCACTCACACTGACATGGCGAGTGAAGGCGGCAGAGGCGGCAACAGCCTGGAGGACGCCAAGCCAATGGGATGAGAAGACGACTACGGGAACGTACGGTAAATACGATCGAGGGACAGCCGAGCCAAGTCTAACACTGCAGCATGTTCATACTCATGTGTGGCCAAGCCTCCTACCACGCTCGACAGGCTGATTAGACTCTGCTGTGCAATGTACGGCATAAGGGAGAGTTTGCTCACCAAGACCTCTTGGGCCGCTTCGGGTTGCTGTTTTTTTTGCTCAGCTGCCGAACCCCTCGCACGATTAGAGGGCGACCGCACCCAAGAACCAAGTGGAAGCGAAGCGATCAGCGCCGGGACGGTGGTTGCGAGCTATATATGCGCATACATCCACCGACGCAGGACCGGACACCCGAGGGTGGGTGGGTGCTGTGGCCGCCGCAGCCGCGCCTCCACAGCCGAAGAGTCAGAGCCAAATACAATGGACCCATATCGCGCATCACGCTTTGCCGACCGGCGACTGCAGAGGGAACCTTCGCGAACGGCGATAGAAGGCAAACTTGAAGAAGGACCCGCCTTCCACGGCGCGGTACCGGGCCTAGCTGGTGTGCAGATTCGTCATTCATGGGTAACGGTGCGTCGAGTGCGAAGATATACTTACATCACCGGCCGAGGGGTCGTCTGAAACAACCGATGTAGGGCCTGCGGCCCGGCGGCACGTCGATTCCCATTCCCATTGCCCCTGGCGGCCACACGCAGAGCAGAGCAAGGCACGGCTGTAGTCAATTTCCCCGCACGATGCTTTTGCAGACCGGCGGGAAGCGCGGGCGGGAGAATTCGAAGCCGGCGGAAATGTGGCCGTGTGGCTACCGCAAGTCTTCACCAGGCAAGTCGGAGCGGGATTGAATATTGCAATGCAAGGCACGTCCGAGACAGAAGTATCCGGTCCGCAGGCGAGGGAGGCGGTGGACGGAACAGAGGACGTGTGCGGGAGTCCGAAGTCCGAAGGGTCCCTCAACGCGACGGGCATCCATGCAGTCGCCGACAAAGGGCGGCGCACCTGACAGAGAGACGCAACTTCGACGCCACCAAGCCTCCGCCGAGACGGCTTATGCTTGAGGAGCGCCTCGGGCGCAAAAACTGCCTGGGCGACGAAAACGACAGGCGACGCAACTTTAACGGAGTCAGCGACTTCCCCCGTCCGCAAAAGGGTGGCAGTCTTGCAACGGGTTTGGCTCACCTCGTCCAATCACCATCGTCGCGAATCGCTCTAATCCCACTGACAGTTCTCCGCGGCCACTTCCACACCACATTTGACGACCACTCTCCGCCCCGGCATCCACGTTGCGCGAATAGGTCTGCTCGGCATTCGTCGCAAGGCACTTACCACCCCTGGGCGGGTGACGGCACATGTCTGCAGCGACGGGTCTCCGTGGTTGTTCCATTGGTCCTGAGTCCTCAGTCTGGTGTTCCAGAAATTTTTGAATTCATATCATATGCATCATGCACGGAGGGAGGACGTCATCGCGCCCTGAAGCTGGAAACCCGTCGGAGCATGATGAAGGGGTTCCCATGAACGCGGCATAGCGTAATGTTGCGGCAAGGCTGGAAGGCTGACAGGGTCGTGCATACAGTCGAACAGGGTCAGGAGAAATCGAGAATGCCCGAGAGTGTCATTCGAGAGCAACATGAGGCAACGACGAAGACGCGAACGACGACCACGATGGTCCGAAACAAAGACACGTACCTGCCCGAATGCTCCCGTTCCGTCACCTACCGCGGTCACGTGAGCCGTGTCAGCGCATGACAGCCCCGACGCGTGGGCTCCCGACTGTTGTCAGTGTCGGCCACGCGTCATCCGACGCACAAAGCACTTCCTAAACGCTCCGTACACCTTCGGAGAGATGGTTGACATTCAGTTTCACGGAGTCGAAAGGTCAGGTGGTACTTGACCAAGGCCTCCAGGACCGGCCATTGAATAGTATTTGAATTGCTGTCTAAATCTACTAGTACAGCGCGTACAAAGTACAATTACCGTCATTCTATATATCGAGGTATTATTGACGGATATACGAGAGACATGGTAACTGAAACACAGGCAAAAAGATCCCAGCCAGAGACGGTTCGTGGCTACACTGTACACAAATGAAAGATAATGATGAGACGATAGCATGGAGTGGAGTTGAGGTCGAGGGGCGAGCGCGCGCGCGAGTACGAATGTATCCGGATAAATGGAGAGATGAACTACGAAGGAGTGCGGTGTGAGTACATACAAATGCGAGAAGGACGCTGTGATGGACAACAACAGAACGAATGAGGACAAGAGTCTATACGGGAAGCCTAAAGGGAGTTCCAACAGTGTCTAGTATGCGTGGGATGGATATGTACTTTTCGTAAATCGAGAGGCGTTAGCAATGCGTGAGCGAGGCAGTCTAAATGTGAGGTACAATATGTCTTTTAAAGCCATAAATAGTCCGCATGTAGTCGAAAGAGGCGGAGACGGCGTCGAGGAGGGTCCAGGAGGAAAACGGCATGATGGAAGGTGGATGCGACCGTGAAGCAGGATTGAAGACCAGAGGAAGACCGGACAGACGGAGAGGAGCCCAGAACAATAATGATAAGTCCACAGCGAGGCGGAGACCTTTACTCCAGAGGACACGGAACGCAAGCATCCGGACCAAGGCTCAAGGCGTAGCGACAGTAGCAGGCGCACCCCCATTCGAAGGCGGCACCCGTCCCAGCGCCGACCGCCCCGCCCTCGGCCCCAGCCGATGCGCCGCGAACATGCCCGCGAGGTCCCCATCGCTGAAGCTCCTCTCCCCCGCGCCCAGCGACCCCCTTCCGCCAGCGACGCTCTCGTACGTCGGCAAGTCGCGCAAGCTCGACAGTGGAATGATGCCCCCGCCCAAGAACCCGCGGCTCGCCATATCGTAGTCGGGCACCTGCGTGAACGCATGATGCAGCATCTCCTGCGTCGTCATCACCACCGGCGCCGCCGGGCTCCCATCCGCGCCCTCGCGGGGGGTCTGTGCGCCAGAGGGGGGCGTGCCAGCAGCAAGGGCGGCGAGGTTCGCATGCGAGCCCGAGCGCGAGAACGTCGACGTGAGCGACGTGAATGGCCGCATCGCGATCTGGAACAAGCCGTGCACGTTCCTGCTCGCCGTGCTGTGCCCGTGCACGAACGTCTCACCTTCCGCCCGGACCCCCAGGCCTTCCCCGCTGCCCGACATCGACATCGCCATCGACAGCTCCGTCGAGCTCCGGCTTCGTTCGGGAGATGTAGTGCGGCTGTTCGCGCGGCTCGCGAACCGGCTCCCGTGCCTACTTGCGCGCGCGCTCTGCTGGACCTGCTGTTGCTGTTGCTGCTCGGGGGGCGTCCTACTGGGCGGCGTCATCCTCTGGCTCTGACTCGGGGTATGGTTCTGGTTCTGGAAGATCGGCGCCTCAGGCGCCTCCCGCCCCAAACTCAACAGCAGCTCCGTATTGACCCACTCGAGGGGCGCTGCGCCCCCCGCGGACGGCTCGTGGGGCAAATGCTCGCTCCTCGGCGGCGGGCGTCCGTTAGCCGCACACTGCCCGGGGCCGACCTGCCACGTCTCGTACGCGAACGCGGCGGGGCTCGCGCCCCCGCTCGCCGCCTCGACGAAGGGGATCGTCGGGCTGATCCCGTTCACGACCCACGCGTTCGCGACGCGCATCGTGGCCGCGTCAGGCAGGTAGGCGTTCGCGACGCGATCGCGCACGTGCGCGGGGTACGACGGCAGGCTCTCCGCATCCTGCTCGAGCTCGTCGCCGCTGCCCAGCACCGCCTCTCCACCCTCCACGTCCGCCGCGCCGAGCAGCAGCCGGCGCGTCGCGAGCGTCGCTGCGCGGGCTTCTTCCGCGAGGCGCACGTCGAGGACGTGGATGGGGAGCGAGCAGCGGAGCTCGGAGGTGTGTCCATCGAGGTTTGCGATAAGGATCGACCAGCGAACGCGGTGGGACACCTGGATAGGCTATGCGTATTCGTTGACGTCAGCATCAGGTAAACAAGCTCAGGCTTAAGCTCGAGAATACGGACCTCCAGCGAGTGGCTTGGCGTAGCGACCAGTGGGACCGTGATATTCAGCGTGGTGACAACGTCGGTTGAGACCTCGTCTTCCTCGAGCGGCTGAGAAGACGGCCCGGCTTGAGGCGGGAGGTCCACAGAACTTGAGCTAGCAGATGGCTGCGCCGACGCTTCCGGACTCGATGAGGTGGAAACCTGCGCCCCACCGCCACTTGATGACGACGAGCGCGTAGTGGTAGTAGTGAGCGGTGGCAGTTCCACAGGCGTATGCGAGCCCGAGGAGAGGGTGGAAGCCGGTACTGGAGGGAAGTAGCTACCGCCGTTCATATGGTGCGCATGGGGCAGCCCGGACGTGCTGGGGGTCGTGGTGGCTGAATGGCGCCGAACATGGCCCTGCGAGTGCGAATGCGAGTGTCCGTGCCCATGCCCAATGAGTGGGGTGCGGAACCGGTGCTGCTGCTCGTCGACGCAGATAGCCTTGCCCTCGACGATGTCATGCTTTGCGCTCGCGATAACCCGCGTGTTCTCCTGGCAGCCCGTGCGCGCCCAGAGCTTGACGGTTTCGTTGATCGTGGTGGTAACGTGGAGCACGCGTGCGCCCTTGACGAGCGGTTGGAACTTCACGACCGCCGAGAGCTTCTCGCTCGCCGCCCAGGCCTTGTGCGGGATCATGATCGAGTACATGAGCTTCTCGGGCCAGGTGTTCTCGATTTCGAGTGTCTGCTGGTACTCGAGGGCCTCTGAACCGAAGCCGCGCATGATGATCACAGGGTGAATGGCCGTCAGGTCGCGGTTTGTGAGACCAAAGCCGCCACGCACGGCCTGGGCGCGGAGCTTGTACTGCACAGACGCGCCGCCAAGAGCAGAAGTGTATATGGATGAGGGGAGGGAGCCGCCAATCTGGAGCTGGAAGGGAAAGAGGTGGCGGCCGGCCTTGAGGGTGTGCGCGTGATGCTTGTCGCCTTCGAGGAACGACCATTCGTGATTGCATACGACGTAAGTCAGCTGGGAAGAGCTGAGGGAGAGCCTGTAGGAACGAGGCGGTTAGCATTAAGTTCACGCGCTTGAACGTCAAAGTGAGCGGTTCATTAAGCTGAGAAGCCGTGAATCGCGGGGCCAGAAGCAGACATATTAGTCTCGTGCACGAAGAGCCGGGCGCAGATCGAAGCGTGTACGGGCACGGTACTGCGCAAGGTGCAAGTTCGGCCGTTGGACGAGAAAGAAACGGAATCCTTGTGTCCACGAAGGCGGGATCACGAGAAGGGCTGCCGAGCCAAGTGAATGGGCTGGCGCCTTTGTGCGAATGGTGCTCCACAAATGCGGGGCTCAAACAAGCGCAGCGGGATCATACGGACATAGCGGGAGAGCGCAAGGGAGGGGATGGGGACCACTCACGGTTCTGTTGGGGAGACGGGGAGGCGAGCCTTTCCTCTGAACTGGAGGGTAATCTGCTTGATGGAGGTGGGCTCTGTGAGGTGGAGGACTACATTACCGCTGAGGAGGGCGGGATGGACGTCGACGCCGGTGCCGCGGAGACATAGGACCTCGGAGTTGGCATGGATCTCGAGGTGGGGGTGTTTGTCCGACTTCTCTTTGTGAGGCATGTCCTGGCGGTCGCGGTTGTTTGGTAGACGAGGGACGAGCTCTGGTGGAGGGGGGAGAACAGGATTTGGGTCGAAGGGCCGCCAAGCGGCATGGAGGGCGGCGGTGAGGGAGTCTTCTTCTGGAGGCGGAGGGGGTGAGGGGGAACGGTGAAGTACATAAGACATGGCGGCGAAAAGAACCGAAGAAAGAAGACGGTGGAAAGAGCCGAAGAAAGGAAGGAGGTAGGGACGGGGGGACAGAGGCGAGGTATAGGCGGTTGGAAAGAAGAGCAAGAGATGGAAGCAGCGCGAGGGCTCGGCCTTGTAGCAGTGGGAACCGGGAGGCAACAGGTTCGGAGTCGGAGCCTGAGGACAAGGAAGGTGCAGACCAGCGGCCAGTCACGCCACGACGGTCTCTCCGCCGCGGTGCACTCGGACGTTCGGACGACGGTGCTGCAAGACCAGTGAGAAACACGCGATCCAGATCCCACTCCGACATTTTATGTTTTCCACAAACAGCAGCCCAGTGCTGCACCTCCGTTTCGGACCACCCGGTGCGGTCCCAGGCCCGTCTGCGATCGAGATCCATCTCACAGACCTCATAACCTCAATCGTCTTCCTCTGACGTCAGTACCCTCCCGGTCCGTCCGCCCCCGGGGTACAACACCGGCGCTGGCCGTAAAGTGATCGGAAAGGAGGAGGAACAGAGCTGCCAGCAGACCAACAGCAGACGATTCGCCTCTCATTGGTCCCGATCTGCTACGCGACTCGATCCATCGCGCTCACACCGCCTGCTCTTATCGTCCAACACACTTCCTCTTGCACGTTCTCACTTTTTGTCATCGATGATCCAGGTGCCTTCTCGCGATTGTCTAGCTCGACGGAGTGCGCAATCTACCCGCATCCATCCCCCCAACGTACGCTACCGGCCGCCTGCGACAGCAACCGAGTAGCGCAAGCGCAGGATGCATATGCCGATACCACCCAAAATCCGTTTCCCAGTGCTAGAAGCCAGCGCGCCACAAAGCCTTCGTCGAAGCCCGATGATTCTCCCTCACCTGGTGCGCTTGCGAGGTCCTTCGGCTCCCACTTCCAATCTACCTTTTCCTCTGCCGCGCCCACCTGCAGGTTCCTTCTTCCCATCTCGGGCCCATCTCGGCCCATCTGCGGCCCAACAGGCACCTGTACACCGTACAGCAACAAACTCAGCGTCTGCCTCTCTGCATTCATTCGACCTTCATCTGGCTCTATCTCCTGTCCTCGTCCCCAGGCCCAAGGAGGGCCTGATCATGACAAAGTGTAACTGCTCTGGTCCCTAAACCTGTGTCGGTCGGTGTTGCAATCCTGTTCTCTGTTCTCCAGAGAATGATGATAACAGTCCGCTGCTGTTTGGGCGCTGCCGATGCATCCAACCTTGAGTTAGTTCACTCAATGCCTCCTCTCCTGACTGATCCTAAGCCTTCCTGTATCTTCCAGGACCGTGACGGTCGCCCATTTGTGCAGCTGCCAGTGCTGCGGCTTCGGGACGTGGTCTCATGCTCCCCATCTGTCGAAGAGACCTCGTTATGCAGCTACTGGCCAGCGGTCGCGCGACCCCCGCCCCCGCATTCCCGCTCCACTCCTTCATATTGAGATACGGTCATGCGACAGTTCTCGAGACTTATCTTCCCAGTTCGAACATGTACACCACTCCACTCGGCACGCACCCTTTCGAGCGTCGTTATGTTCCCACTCCAGCGCACGAAGCCTCGGATGATGCAGCTTCAAGGGGTTGGACGACATCGCATCTCTCCGAAAGAGTACGCACCGTTGCAGCGACATCTGCATCTATGATGCCGTAGCTCAGGCTATGCGCACATTTACACCCCGACGACAGAACTCTGAGCGTACTTACATGGATGTGCAGGACACTCTGGGACACTCACAATGCGATGCTATGCTGATAGTGCCTAGGGAAAAGTTTATCTGACTGTCCTTGTCCTTCTCTCCTTGCTCTGAGAGACACAAGGAACTTGCCGGGACACCCGCGCTCGCGGCGCGAGGCTTTCCCACTGCTGCCGTCCACCGGCCAATTTCCAGGATACCATAGAATTTGCTCGATCCCGAGGCCTGGAGGGATCTGCACGCACTTTCTCAGGCGCATTCTCTCTCCATATGCTTCTCGTTTATTCGCAACTGCGCGCCGCCTTGTCTACAGGGCCCGGGGCCCGCCTCGCCCTAGAACCTCTTCGTGGCGCGGTCGGTCGCTGCGCGCCTCGAGACGCGCTTGGGAACACGGGTCGCTCCGCGCGCCTCCCGGCGATACCGACGCGCTGACTGACAGCGTCGATCGAGATCGGACGCTGTGCTTGTGCACAAAACCACCGCGACAGGCAACAGTTACAGCAGCGCGGGTCGCGATCGGTTCAGAACGGCGACAGAAGTTGAAGGTATGTTTAGCCTTCCGTCCCTGCCAACGTTGTCATCCAGTACAATCTACGCCAAGTCGTTCGAGGCTATTCGCGTACAAGCTCGCGTACTAAGTTACTGGCCCAGGGACCAGACGCAAGTGGGATTCCGCCGAGGTCCCTCCATGTCGGCACGGAGTCCAAGCGTATGTTTACAGTACTACAAATTTCGCGCAAGCCTCACGTTCCGACTTCCATTCGTGCGCCGTCTGAATCTGAACCTTCGGAGATCGCGGTGGCGCGCGCCGGCGGCGGAACGGCCGTTGTTCTTCAAGTTCATCCGCGCCCGGTCGCGACCTCCTCGAGCTCTTCCGGAAAGCCCGCTGCGCCTGCATTACATATCTCGATAACATGAGTGCAAGGGCCATCGATCGTGCAATCTGTTCACCCAGATACGCGAGATACCGGACTGAGGATACCAATGCGGCGTCCGAGTCGGCGATCGGTCGACTCCAGTCTCGGTGCTGCGACAGGGCTGCGACCGACTGCGACCGGTCATGTCGATCCGGGCCATGGACATGGTCGCCGCGCGATCATGGGACCGACTATTGGTTGCCGGTGTTCACCAGATGCCTAGACCGCAGGTGAGCACTGGCAGTCAGCTGGCCATACGTATATGATGTGGATTGGGTGACCGACGATGCCGCAGTGAGCTGGAAATGTCTTGAATGCGCCGGCGGGAAGCTCGTACATTTTACCGGTACCTAGTGCAACAGTTTCTTCAGGACGTATAAATGGATGGGTTTACGGCAATAGTTTCCCAGCACTCGCACCGTACTCACCTAGCCAAAAATATTCGGGCTGGCCGTTAGCCGACTCCAGCGCCGTAACGGTTGGGTTGACACCGCGCGCATGGGCTGAGAAGTCGGACTCGAAAAATTGTTCCTTCCGCCCCTAAGTATTGCGCAATTGATGCTGATGCAGAATCAATTCGTGGTTCCATGGCCAGACACGACGTGCGAAGCATGCAATCTTCGCGCTGTCTTCGTCGCCTTCTAGAAGAATTCTCCCGTCGGGTATGTATGTATTCTTGTCGCCTGCTGCGAGGTGCCTGTGTGGTTTAGTGCAGAGCCGCTTTCGAAGGTGCCAAAAAATAAGTTTGTCTCGCCTCGTGGCCGCAGTGACCGAGATGCTCCAAGCCCTGGTATAATATCAATGACGTCGGAGGCCTCGTTCGCAACAGGAAGGGAAGCAGCCTGGGGTCAGCGTATGCATGATACTGTTGTGATATGTGAGTGAGACGCGGAGGACGTCGTGAGGAGACGATACTTGACTCACGTAAAGAATTTGTTCATCAACGAACGCACGTTCGCGCGATGATAAGGTCGGGTGATATCAGAAACGTCGGTGTTGTTTGAACTGTTTGTTGGCTCGATTCGATTTGAATCGGGCTGGGTTGAACGGGGACTCGGGACAAACGACGCCTGTATGGCCCGTTCCTCGTAAAATTGGTGGACCATCGATTTACCTGCATGAAGCGACCGAGCCGTGTCAAAATCTCTATGAGAGGGCGTGAGATTAGGCTCATCCTCCTAACTGAATATAAGACACCATGCACTTACCAGCTGGCCAGATTCCATCATACTATTCTGTCTACCTCCCAAACGGTCCTATATTGGAAGCCTCCGATGATCATTCTGGCGCAGACACCAGGCCTTCACCCGACGCTATCTCGCAGAATACGAACAAGAGATAAGTAACAGGCGACCGCACCGTTAAGCGAATGTGCCTGGTCAGTGTCGATGCCGTCGGCATGCCGCATATTATACCACAGACTTAGACCGCTATCTAACCAGCGCTCTAAAGTTCTGCAGCTAGATCTCGGACCCAGAGAACGTGCGGCGCTCGACTCAGCCGTTACTGTTCTGACGCCTAACTTGCTCCACGATCGAGGAGATTCGTGGAACAACCTCTTCCAGAGCGTTTTTGCCAACAGGCTCCGCCCTGTGGGTATATGCACATGCGCATGCGGCGTACTGTCGCCATCCGCGATCCTCATACCTGCGCGCTCCTTGTGGACAATCCTAATACGACTCCACCCCGCAGCCAAGGAACAGATCCCTAGCCCAGCATCCAACTGAAGTCAGCCGACCATCGTGGAAAGTGGACCTTCGTGGATACAAGTGGTTGTGGGATATGTGCCGTACGACGCATACGTAAGTTCGACACAGGGGCATCGATATCGCGTCTCGGTCGGGCGCAATTATGTCAGTGACAATAGGCTAATCGCCGGGGAAGTACTGCTGAACGCGGCAGGTTGGTGCAGGGGGAATGGAAGGTGCGCTAGGGCCTGCTGCGCGTGCGTCTTCTCGAAGGAGTGGAAGGTGACTCCATGTCCGCGGTGGGAGAACAACTGGAGAATGTAGGCGGTACGAAGAAAACATACGATTCGTGAATAGATCAAGCACTGTCGTCCATTTCAGGTGGGGCTCTAGAGCCTAGAACCCGTACAGAGGGTTGCTTCTTGCGAAGACACTGCATGACTGATGATTGGGAGAATGCAATGCCTTGCTTATATGGCCCTAAATGGGAAGCATAAAGCATACATCGACTGCGAAACCTCGCGGACTTCGGGCAGGGAATGCAAATTGAGAGAGTCGAATACAATAAGGATGATGATCTGTGAGGGTGGTGGACCTGGTCCAGGTCCCACTCTCGAAGACGCAATAAGCTCGACAAGTGTGTGCCGCTCAAATGTCACCCTCGTCCCAGTGAAGAGACCCCCAAAATCAAGAATGAATGCAGAAGCAGGCAAAACGAAATGAAGCCATTACTCAACTGCGAACCACAGAACGAGGGCACGACTTGCTCTAGAGCATTCAGCGCTCATGCGGTCCGCGACCTTAAACCCTCAGCCACACGGCCGCCGCCTCCGCCTATGCCTTGTACAGCGTATCCAAGAATGCCTCCGCGACATGTCCCACCATCGTAGACCCGACGGGGCTCGACTGACCGAGTCCTGGTACCACACGAGGTAAATGAAGTGGACCCGCCCGCGATGCTGTATGCGGAGGGAACGGCACGCACCGTAAAGCGTCATCATCGTGCCCTTGCCCGACGGCGAGAGCTTCGCCTCTCCCACCGCATCCTTCAAATCCGCGATGAACTGGTCAACCACTGGCACAGTCAGGCGCTACATTAACAATTTCGCATCCCCATCAGCACACCCAACAGTACTTGAGTGAGGAAAAACAGGTGTACCGTAACAGCAATGTGCACCGCGGCGGGGTTGGTGATCGCGTTCAGGTGCCATCCGCGTTTGCTCATCTTGTCGCCTACCTCGAGAATGTTCAGCGTCGAACCCTTCGCAGCCGCGAACGCGACAACGGACGCGGGCGGGTTCCCGAGTACGCGCAGCTCTGTCACCTCGGTGCGGACCCGGTGCGCGATGGTCTTCGCCGCAGTCACGATCGACTTGCAGGACTCGAGGTAGCCGTTATGGCCCATGTACTGCAGCGCCGCCCATGTGCCAGCAATAAGTGCGCCGGGGCTAGGGGTAACGTTTTAGCAGGATGCGGTGGGGTCAAACGCAATGTACAAATGGCACGGACCGGGAACCAGCGATGCTGGGGCTGGCGTAGACGCCGCCTGTCCAGTCCGGGTTGACGTAGTACTGGAAGCGGCGGAGTTGCGCGTCCTTGTACATAATGACCGAGTTGCCCTTTGGCGCGAAACCGTACTACGAATGATTTGATCAGTTCTCGAATGGAAGACATTTGGTTTACGGATGCGCATACCTTGTGAGTGTCGCAACTGATGCTAGTGACACCTTCCACTCTGAAGTCGAAAGGCTGTACAGAGAAGCCGGCCTCTTCGAGGAACGGCATGATAAAGCTGCCCAAACAGCAATCGACGTGCAAGCCGATCTTGTGCTTGGACGCGAGCTTGCCAAGGGCGACAATGTCATCCTGGCACCCGTCAGGGAAGTTCACAGCGGAACCAACGAGCTACAATTTGGAATAGCGTATGAATATGCAGGCCACAAGATGCGAACTACAGGCACACTGACCAACATGGTATTAGGATTGATTGCCCGCTGAACGCGCTTAATGTCGACCTGGCGTGTTTCGGGGTCGACTGGTATCGTATGAACTTTGATACCCATGTATTCTGCACCCTTATCGAATGCAGCATGAGCTGAAATTGGTATGATCCTGCAGAGAGGTAGTGTAAGAATCGTAGGGCGATGCTGGCTTGAATAAAAGCGTACATCTCGGGCTCGGTGATACCCTTGGTTGCCCTCGCCCAGTCACGGTACGTCTTGACAGCCATGATGATAGACTCGGTGCCACCGGAGGTAGTTACACCCGCACCGTTGGGGTTGTTGTACATCTTGAGGCACATTGCGACGATCTCCGCCTCCATCTTGCGAACGGCAGGGAAGACATCCGGGTGTAGGGGGTTGGAGACACAGTACCGCTCGAAGGCCGAAACAATGACTTTCTGCATGTCCTCTCCACCATCTGGCGACGCCGCGACGCGCATGTCAGCGACGTCGAGAATAGAGGGAAGGGAACGAACGACTGGGATTAGTACTCACGGTACACCGCGCCCGAAACCCTGCCATCCTTCCAGTTCACGTTGTGTCCACCCTCCTCGTCCATCTTCGCCATTTCGGCCAAAATCCAATCCCGGTCGCGTCCTTCCGTGGGTAAGGACAGATGGCGCGTCACATTGGGCCCCTGCGGAACCATCTTCTTCTCGATCTCCAGCCTCGCTCTGCCAAGCTCTGTCTCCACCTTCTTCCGTGCGGAGGGCAAGCGGAGTGCGAGTAATATCGCCTCCTATATGACACGTGAGGGGGCCGGAATACAGAAGAAATGACTCGTGGTACATACCTGGAGTACCCAACGGTAGAAGTCATGCACGGTCTGCACGATCCCCCGAGCGCGTAGATGTCGATGCACCTTGAGGATGCGCAAAGAAATGAAGTAAATCATGACGAGAATCCTCAGTCTCTGCCATGATGATTGTCCCGCCGGTACGACTGACGGGACCGTCGATCTGACAAGAGCCAGAATACCTTCGCCCGCCATCTTCCCTGCTTCTCGTGGGTGGGGAGTCCTTCAGTCGCTGGCCGACGTCTACGGGTATCGTAGAGTGTACGCTGACTGTCCACGCGTGCCGCAAAATCTACAAGGCGCGCCTGCGCGGTCGTCCAGCGGAGTGAGGCCTGGTAGGAGTTGGGATGAGGAAGGAGAGGAGAGGAGAGCTTGTGGTCGCATTTCGGTCACCGCGCAACCAAGGCCGTCTCCCGATCGGGCTCGTCGCGCTCAACCAACCCTCAATCGTCTTGCGTCACATCCGACACCCGGCTTTCAAGCGGGCCGAGTCTTTGACACGAGATTATCGGCCAGATAAGGAGTTCTTAGGAATTCCAATTTGATTATCCCGCCAGAAATCCACCAGAAATTGAGGAGGATGACATCGGCGACTTCAAGAAGCTGCTCAGCACTAGCACTCGGCGACTACGGCCACAATGCGCATGGCAAGTACGACGTCCTTCCTCCCTTCTTACATGCCTCTTCCTAACCTTCTGATCAGCTATCGCAAGAGGACGAACACGACGATAACACCGAGGTGACTTGGGGTATGCTTCACTCGACCTACTGAGAGTGTGCGAGGGTGCTCATGCGACTACGTCGCCAGAGGACCAGCAGAGGATCAACACGTTCTCGAAGCTGAATACACGACTGCGGTCGATTGAGGAGAAGATAGAGATCCTGAAGGTGCGTCATCTGGTCCGTTATGTGCGTTCTATCCCGAACTTCTCCCTGTGCCCACAGGCAGAGAAGGAAGCTCTCGATGATATCTCCATGGAGCTCGAGCTCGCGGATGAGGACCAACCCGTGATGTGCGTCTATCCTCTCACATATGTCCTGTCCGCCTTGCCCATGCTATGTTTACCCGTAGGTACAAGGTTGGCGAAGCGTTCATCCACATGCCCCATCCGCGAGCCGTCAAACGGCTAGAGAAGGATCTCTCCGCACTCAATGATGAACTCGGGAAGTATACGTCTAGTGCAGAGGAGTGTGAGAAGTCGATGAAGGAGTTGAAGGTTACGCTGTACGCTAAGTTCGGACGCGCGATCAACCTCGACGAGTAGATTGGACCTGGGATGGAAAGAAGTATAAAAACAACGAGGACGGTGAGAAGTCCATCTCGAGAGATTCGAGCTGCCCGCTACTGTACGTGTGCAATGTCCCAGCGTACCATTGTCCCGATTCCATGATACACAAGACCTAAAAAGACTGTGCCAATGCGAAACGTGCATACAAGGACGACAGCGGACCAATGCGAAAACCATACAAGAATACAACAGCGATCAATGCAGATATCTAATGGGAAGAACAAACCAAGAGCATATGCAGACCATTCGCAAATCAGCGACACTGCGGAATGTCCACATTCAGATGACCAGCCCATCCGTCGACAACATATCCATCAGGTTCATATCCGGCTGCTTCGCGTCCTCGTTTATGAACACGAGCAGCTTCTCGAACATCATCGTCCGCTGGCGATACCGCTCCGGCGACGGCGGGTTCCCGCCCTCCTCTCCTGGATCCGCATCTAGCCGGATGACCGACTCTGCCGTGTCGGGCATCGGCGAGCTCGGACGCGACCGCTTGCGCGGCGGAGGGCTATCCTCATGCCCACTTGGCACCGCCGCGGGGTTCCCGCTTCTACGTGTTGTGGCCGGGGTGTTAGTGCCTGAGCCGAAGGAGGGCGCAGGGCGTGGGGGAGCCGAGAGGAGGTGTGCTGAAAGGAGCGCGCGGAACACCTTCGCTTCGTCAGGGTCTTCATGGTTCACAACGGAGGAGACGCGAGTCTGGAGGAAGGTGAGAGCTTTGATAGGAGGGCCGTCCTCGCACATCTCCCGGAACCTGTTGAAGCGCATCAGCTAGAAACAAGGAGGGGACTCTGTGAACCATGCTCACTGCTGCTGTCTGATTTCATACAACCCTCGTCGTATGATCTCCTCATTGCTTGGTCTATATGGCTGTGTCAGTGGCCTTCAGGGCAGGGATAAGGGGAAAGGAATACCGAATGATTTCCATACTCCAAAAATCATCCAGCCTCCTCTCCGCATCCCCATCTGATCTAGGTGACTGAGGCGAACGAGGTGGAGACGACCTCGCCTCCGCCTCCGCACCAGAAGACGACGGATGTGGATCAGGTTCATGCTCCTCGTCAGGCCACAGCCCAGCATTACCGCCGTGCATGTACACGAGCCCCGACTTGGAGTCATACACGACCTGGTGTGCATACCGGGGGTGTGGGCATATGGCGTCCGTCTCCTTCTCGGGCAGGATCTTCGTCCACTTGCCTGGGAGCTCGGGGCGGTCGTAGCGATAAATCCAATATGGTGACTCGGTCTCCAGGACCGGTGGTGCAGTCGGTCGCGGGCGGGTCAGCCCGCACAGCCTGTGCACGCAGATCAGTATTGATTGCACAAAATGCGGCAGAACCACCATGACACTCACACGTAGATCTCCTGCTTCTCGGGATTAATAACGGCCCGCTGCGTGAAGCAAGCATCGGGGCCCCCAACGGACGTGAAGTTCGGGAACAGTTCTGTGACCGTATTGGTGGGTATATGGAACGCATACATGTCGGAAAGATATCGTTCGTCTCGCTGCCCGGCCAAGATGAAAAGCGTTTGCGATTTAGAGTCGAGGACCATTGAATGCCCTAGGTTGCGGTTCAGTATATGTACTTACACCCAAGCTAGTAGCCCTTACCCCATCGCGGAGGAATAAATGGTTGCGATGCGTAGGAATCCGAGGTGCTATGCGGGGTCGTAAGCAAAAAGGTTGGCTGCAGAAGCGATTACACACCCACTTGTACATCTTCCAGTTGCCCGTCCGGATATCATAGCTGTACAGACCTGAAAATTTCAACGCATCCCATTCCGCCTCGACGACGCGCCCCCCAGAGACGTATATCATCTGGGCGTCGCTGTCAATGGCCATTTGGTGATCAAATATCAGAGGGGGCCCGCCCGAAGACTAAAACATTAATTAAGATTAGCACAAATTCACGGTATACGACGCGCTGGAATCGCCCACAGCCGTGTCGAGGGACAACAAATCCCAACTTCCCGCGTCCAGCCCGCGGGTGTGATATCTGTAAAACTCCGAACACTGTGAAGGGTATGCCGATCCAGTTTCCTGAGGAGCGACCCCGGGAACCGCCGGAGAACTCGCCCACGGCAGCGAGCCCTCCCTGCTATGATGCCCCTCCGTCCTCTCAGGCACTGGGATCGGATGGCTCGCACGATGGTCCGCCATCCCGTCTCCCTCCCCGAGCCTCCCCAGGAGGTAAATTGAGCCCGTCTTTGCATCAAACACCATCTTGTGGCACGCCCTCGGCCCTGGCCCGTTCTTATCCCTCGACGTCGCGACGCTCAGGCAGCGCCACGCGTCCGCCTTGATCTCGTACGCCCAGAAGTCGTCTAGCGAGCGCTGCCCGTCCCACCCGCCGAAGAGGTAGATGACGCCGCCCTGCTCGTCGATGCACATCGCATGGCCCCCACGCCGGCACGGCACGTCGCCGTCCGGGTCGAGCCCGCGCACGCGCGTCCAGCGCATGCGGGCTTGGCACGCGTGGCGGTAGGCGCGGAGCAGCCCCGCGTCGGCGCAGTCGCGGATGAGCTTCTCGGCTTCTGACCAAGCCCCATGGAGGACGAAGGCGGAGTGCAGGGATGTGATTAGTGGGTGCTCGAGCTGGAGGCCGGAGCGGGCGAGGATTTGGGTGACTGGGGTAAGGAAGCGGCGCTGGCGGAGGTGCTTGAGGATCTGGCGGAGGGCGACATTCTCGCGGTGCTGTCGGGCTTTTGAGTATGTCGACGGAGGCAGGAGAGGGGCGGCGCACCTCCTGATGCCTTAGGCGGGTGTATTCGACGTACGTCTCGTCGATGATGCCCGACAATGAGACGTGCCATATCGAAGTGTTGAAGCTTTGGCCATGTGCGCTGAAGCATATTCAGCAAAACGAAGTAGCTTGAGATGAATATACCCACGATAGCGGCACAATTTCGATGAATTTCGTTGGAAACGCAATCCCGGCACGGTTGAGAGACTTGATAGAGAAAGTTTCAGGAGTCGGATCGTTCTTAAGGCTTGCATGTAGAACCTGTATGCGTAATTTTGCGGTCAGGGGCTCGCAGGATGGACAGGATAAGCAAGGTCAACCTCAGTCATGTTCCCTTCCGTGAGACCGACCAGAATCTTGAATTCTTTCATGTTACATGGGTGTACTAGAAGACACGCGTTAGCCTCGCCTGCTCCGAACGCCGTCATAGACTGATCTCCGACGCACCCTTATAGAACTGGAGAAGATGTCGTAAATCCGAAACTAGAGTAGGCGACTCATTCTGAACGCCGTGGCGGAACTTACCTTGCCAAAGGTGATACTCTCTGGAGTCATGTGCGGTTAAATGCACTGCCATAATAGGGGAGAGACGGCGCAAACCACTCAACTGATAACGCAGAGGTGTTTCAGGCGCAGCCGGATCCACTGCTTGGTGCTTGATGCAGCAACGGCGGCACTCCACCTGCTGGTTTGGTCGCGGGGCTTGTCGGAACGGATGTTTTCGGCTACGTATGTGCCGCTGTGTTCGGACGAGCCGGCGATCTCGTATTCGACCGGTTGGATCTCTGGCTCTGGAACATTCGTACTCATATCTGACGGGAAATACGTAGACCAAGGGGGAGGAAAGGGCCTAGGCAGAACAACGGGGAGAGGGGCGGTGAAACCGGCGAAGTGATGGAGGTTCGCGGAAGAGAACGCGTCGTTAAGCGCCCATAAGCGTCGTCATCCACGCTTCGGGGTCCTCGGACCGATTTTCTTCCGTATTGAAGGCAGTCCAGGTCAGATTTATGCAGAATATATACGAAGTAGCCACAAGGGTCTATGGGAAGAGTGGGAGGGTAAAAACAAGAAACGACAACGGAGCAGAATAACGCCACGAAGCCGCCGAACGTTGATACACAAGTCGACACAAGTCCAGCTGAGTTTTGAGATCAGCGTGCCATATACTAGATCCGAATCGGATCATACCCATCCAAGTCCTTCGTCGCAGCTCTTGTCTCTCATCCATGTCCTCTCTCTCATCCTCCGCACTTGTGATCCGCCTCAGCTCCCCTCGCTTCTCCTCTCCTGCACGCGGTCCCCAAAGATCTTCCTCAGCGCCTGGAATACACCCTCCTGCTTGTCGAACACGATCCCGTGGATACCCAACTGCTGCGCAGCCTCCACGTTCTCGAGCTTGTCGTCCACAAACACCGCCGTGGCCGGATCGATATCCGCCTCCCGCACGACCTTCTCGTACGCCGCCAGGTCCGGTTTCCGCTCCCCCAGCAGCGCGGACGGGAACACCCTGTCGAAGATCGACCAGTCCGTGGGCAGCTTGCTCACGTACTCGTAGTCGGGTAGGGAGATGTTCGACAGCGCGAAGACGCGCAGCTGCCCCGCGTAACTCCCCTTCAGCTCCCGCACGAGCGCGAGAAGCTCCTCGTTTGGCCGCAATGACTCTCGCGCCTGCTTGAGCGCCTCGGCGACATCAGACGGCGCCACGGCGAACTCCTCTCCGACCCGCGCGTAGCACTCCTCCTGCGAGATGCGTCCGCGCTCGTACTCGAACCAGGTGGGTCCGTTCATGATGTCCTTGAGCAGGCGGGGTGGGATCGATGTCGTGGTCACCGCGGACCAGGTGAAGAGGACATCGCCAAGATCGAGGATGAGAGTGTGGAATTCGATGGGATTCTGAACGTCGGACATAGCGAGCGCAACTGTGTTTGAGCGTAGATGATGGCGAAGGAGGATGCAAGGAGGCTCCAGGAATCAGGTCGTCGGGCAGGTTCGAAATGCGGACTACTTTCTCTCTTACGGCTAAGGGTATAGCGTCTTGTGTGTGAATCTGATGGTTTTGAAGATAAGTATCGATCCATACGATGCGCTCCTCACGTCAGTCTGATTATGAGGCTACAATTGATGGGGGCATACCTTGTTCGGAGCTTATGTTTAACTCATCTGTGGAAACCACAGCCAGAGACCACTCTCGTTCGTACTCATCAGTCATCTATGTTCGATGACTTATAGGCGGATACTGGAAGTATTCTGCAGAGTGAAGCTTTCAGTGAGCTTCATTCACCGGCCCCGAGATGGTATCGTTTGCTCACCAGAGTCATATACAGGCTTCGAAGTTCAACCTTTACGAGCCGGGCTCCCAAGCCGGTGGGGAATGGGAGTTCTATCTTGATCTAGATTGACAACCAGCCTTCAGCCAACGGCGCGGACGATCCGAACCACGAACATAGCTCACCTCGGATAGTGCGTCATCGATTCTCTCTACCTATAATTTACTAATGCGCGCTAGGTGTGCATGCGCCTTCACAAATGCAGGCTGCACACAACACAGCTTGGGAGGGGGCCTCGTTGCCCTGCGCGGATCCGAGGAACGACCGCACCGTGCGTGCCGTGGGGCGCGGCGCCCCGTCAATGCGGCCTTGAGCCCATCGACGTACACCCCGAACCACTTCGCCCTGCATAAGCTTTCCCCTTCTATCCCGATCCCCGCCCAAGAACCGTGCAGGGTAGCGCATCCTCTAACCCATATCCAACTCTGCGACTTGTATGGCTCGGGGTCCCGGTCTTCGCCCGGGTACACAAACGCGTGTTCGTGCGGCCCGCGCGGCTTCGAGGATGGGGCAGACGTCGTCCAGGGAGGCGACGGTAGAATGCTCGATTGGACAGCAGAGGCGGGAGACGTTCTCGAACGTCTTCGCGTCCCCGGAGAGCTCCAGGACGTGGGGCCGGCCAGGCGTGGACGGTGTTCGACAGCAAGCGGGCGAGGGTCGTGGGGGGCCCAGCATGATGCGGAAAACGGGGGATGCTTTCATACGAATGACTTTGTACAGCCGCCGTCTGACGAGTGAATGACTACATCTGCCATGTATGTTGTTAAATGGCACGCGAGTACAGAATTTTCTGGGATGTGATTTGGACCCTCGAACGGCAGGGGCTCTGGAGGAGCTGTAAAATTGATACTCAAACGACGACAAAGGGACTGAAGCAGGAAACGGACAGAAAACGTGTGAGGGAGGCGCGTACGGAGACCCTTGCACAGAGACCCCCTGTCCCGTCACCATTAGACGGCGACGGGCTTGGCATAATGATGCAGTACGCGAAAGGGGTGTTATACTGAGGAGTTGCGGTCGATAGTGAGTGGCGATAGGTTGAGTAAGGGTCGGAAGTGGCCTGCACGCGCAACGCAGGGCAAGTCGATGATGCACATTTACGATTGGTTCTATGCATACACATTCGAAGCTAGACAGCTGGTCGGGAATGGATGGCGAATTGGGACGACGGTTGATAAAGGACCAGCATAGCGATCAAGGATCTGTACAAATGGCATTGTGAGACGATCGGCAGGATGGGACTCTGCATGAGGTCGGTTGAAGCCTGAGGAAGAAAAGACTCGCTCATCCGAATTCTGTAGGCGGATGTCTTCTAGTCAGTTTCTTCCCCTACGTATTCTTACAGAACATTTGCGAAAGCATACGTACGCGCTCAACAACCTCAACCACGCTCACTTGGTCGACGCGCCCCCTTGAGAACCCGTCGAGAATGGGAGTTCTATCTTGACCTGGCTCCCGAAATGGGACCACAGCGACGGCGTTTAGCTGACGGTGCAAACAATTAGAAGCATAAGCGTCACTCACCTTGGCTATCGCGCCGTCAATCTTGTCTGCCAGCGAATCGCAGAAACGTGCCAAGTCTGCATGCGCCCTCGAGGCACAGTTCGAGCACGAAGCAGCCTTGGAAAATGCCTCGCTGAACCCCGCAGATGTTGGGAACGCTCGTATGGCGCGCCCCGAGGGGCATTCATTCAATGCGGTTTTCAGAGCCTTCAGGCATATCTCAAACCATTGCGGGACGGTCACCCTTCTTGACCCGAACATAATCCACGTCTGCGCATGGTTGTTGTTACACGTCGTCCATATCCAACTCCCCTGCGAGGTCCAGTCCTCGCTCTCGAGAGTCTTCAAAGCGGCTGCTATGCAGTTCTGATGGTACTTGTGGACCGCATATATCGCAAGGCTAGGGAGGATGCGGAACTCGGGTGGTGGAGAGGGAGGGATGTGGAATTGGGAGACGCCTAGGAGAAGGTTGGCTGCTTCTTTGGCAACGTCCTCCATCTGCAATATGTACGCGATCGCGTAGATGCGAAGCGGTTCTTCGGGCACCATGCGCGTGATGATCCATCGGAGGTTGACAGGAACAGACGTGATCTCGTACTTCCACGCGGCTTCGAGGATGCTATAGATGTCGTCCACCGAGGTCACGTTTGGGTTGTCGACGGGGTAGCAGAGGCGGAGGAGGTTTTCGAGCGTCTTTGCATCCTCAGTGAGCTCGACTACAGGTGGCAGGGAATTAGGGGTGGAAGACGAGGGCTGCGGAAGCCCCACCATGGTGCGGAATACGGGAGACGCTTTCGCGAGGATGACCTTGTAGAGTCGGAAGTCGACGTTGTCTGACGAGCGGAAGATAATATCTGCGTTCTCATCATCGAATGGTGGGCGAGGGGAATTATCCACTGGGGTGTCATTCGAGGGTGGTGCCATGGAAGCTTGAGAGAGAGATCGCGGGGGATCGAACAGTAGAAAGCGAACTGGAGGATGGGACAGAATGCGGGCTGATGGAATAGGAGCGTCCAAAGAAAAGGCTAGTAAGGAGTCGTTGAGGAGAAAGCACTTCGCGGGAGAAGAGACGGATAGCCGTGGTTCAATGTGGGGATTGGGTACAAGGCATGCTTCCGCCGGTCCTTACAACGTCACATTCCAAACCTCCCTTCACGCGCCCCCATATTCTCCACGCCTGCGCCGTGACTAATCCCCACGGATGTATCGCAGGTCCATAGGCCCCTGTATGCGCACTCCTTTTATGAACGTGTCGCAGAGCTTTCATCTGCCCTTCGCCAACTGAGTGTCCAGCTCCCCAGGTCCGTGGGACACTTTGCTGAGCTGCTGCCACGGTAGAGGTGTGAAGTCATATCAAATAACAGTCCTCACAGGTTCTAAATCTGTGCTTCAGCAATCTGGTTTACAGGAAATGAGGGCCACATATACCGTGAGCCTAGTCAGTTACCGGTATAGCGCTGAACGGCGAGACAAGTTAACGGTTAGTTCTGTTTGGGTCACGACATCGCGACATACCCCAGTGTAACTAACAAACGACGCTCTCGATCCACGCGGCTTCCATGCAGTGGATCGGCGTGCATCGGTCGTCTGTAAAAGCACCAATGTCGGTCATAGTCACCCTTAAAGAGTACGGGGGCAGTCGACCTCACGAGTTATGGTGTGCATACTGCAGTGCATCATAGTCACGGCCTTCGACAACCTCCCACGTTGCCAACGCTATCAAACCCTAGCATTTGATCAAGGATGCAAAGGTAGGTTTGTAGATGCGGCAGCTTACCCAGTGGCTTGCGGTTGACAGATAGTTGGAATCCCCATCTCCTCGACATCGCCAAACGCAGATGTGGCTGGGAGGCAGCAAGGCGGCACTAGTAAGTCAGCACCGTCTGGCACATCCTCATGGAGATCTACACTTGCCTCCTCCCGTCCTTGACGGAAGCCGCCGCTGGCCTGTCCCATACATCTTGATTGGCTCCGAATATTGGATAGAGTACCCAACGCCAGCGCGTAGGGATTCAGAAAGATAGAGGCCCTTTGGGGCTCCGTCGACCTCGCGATGTAGTGCATCCTATATGGTTGGCGTGTGGTTGGATCGCAAAGCTCCGAGGTCAAAACAAAATGCAGTTAGTCTTCGGCACCCGTGCAACACCAAGATACTCACCTTATATTTAGGTCTACTGCCGAACATGATTCCTCAACCGTACGCGTCGTTATAGCTCTAAACTTGGGTCACACACACGCGCACGACCGGCTCAACAGCATGTGCGAGTGTTCTACCAATGAATAAGTACCTGACACCCCAAGTCCCTTTGGGCCGTGCGATATCCAACTGCGCATGATAAGCCGATCAGACGGGGTGCGACCGGGGTCACCAACTGGACGTCCTTGCAACGTGCCGAGAGCCGGAGTTGTCAGAACTCGACAGGAACGACTGTGGACGAGAACGAGCGCGGCGGCGCCGGACTCGGAACGAGATGTGCTTCAAGAAATGCCACAGCTTGTGGAGTACCGTATGATGCACGATCTCCAGCCTGCGAGATGCCTGCGTATCGCCTTAGAGGTTCATCGAACGTTATCAGCGATGCTCAGAGGAGAGACAAATACGTACTTACTTCCTGACGTCCTCGAACATCGTTCCCACCTACTCAGGCCTCAGGATCTGGCCGTACGTCACCGTGCGCGTGCATGTTTCGTCCATGGAGACGCGAAGGCGTTGCCATCGGCGGGTTCGACAACTTTCGACACAGCCGGTGGTAGAGTGCTGCCGGACGCACTCTACTCCAGCAACGTCGTCATTGCCGCGACAAGCCGAGAGCAGGACCCCCGTCCCTGACATGATGACTTGCCGGACGATATGATCACGGCGGTCATCCAAGAGTCCAAGACCACCACGGCGCAGGTCAGATCAAACAGACCAATCTGGAGGACCGCATGCCAGTCAGTACCCCATAGAAAAGACGAGACTGAGGCACACCTACTGCGCATGTAGAAAGTACCGAGGATACGCAGAATACGAATACTTGTGCGTGCGAGGTTCGAACGCGTCTTAAATCTTTGTCCTGCTGGTCCTGCTGGTGTGTGGCGTGGAAAACGAAACTGGACGATGACGCGAATATTAATTCCGGACGAAGAGGACATGCCACGAGGCAATTCTGATGCTTGATGGTCAAACGTTCCAGAGCGCGCGGTAGGATAGATATCGGATCACTCATCTCGGCGTGGAGGTGGAGGCGGTCCTCTATCGCAGGCACGAGGGTAAGTATTTTCGTTCCTGGAGGCGAACTTGACATCGCCGTAGCTCAGTGTGGCTAGACGTCATACTATAGCGTTGGCTGGTGGAAAGACTCAGATGGTCAGGGCGCTAGCATGGTGCCGTGCAACTAGGAACAGATAGTAGTGTCAGTGGCTTTGGGGCGAAGAAAGGTGTGATTGTCAAAGATATGTTAGTATAAGGCAGGGATCATTCAAAATAAGCGAACTCGCTGGGCGGCGCGCGCCAAGAGGGCGAGACGCACGCCCCATCATATAGCCGAAAAAAGGCGAACGGTGACGAGGAGTATCGACTCTTGTCCTGAGACTGCCACCGGCCCCCTTGGTTTGCTGGATCCCATCCCCTCGTATTCTGCAGGGCACGCCCTTCCACTCCTTTGTTCCCCCGTCGATCTGTCTAGACTAACCTTCATCTGTCTTCCCCACGTCCACGCCCTCCAATCCTGATCTCGCACCGCAATCCGATCCCGGCACCTTCGATCCTTCCGTGGCACGCCCCATCCCGATACGCCATTGCCACAGAATACTTATAATACCACCCTCGCGCCAGCTCGCGATGTCCCACCGCCGCACATTCTCCGCGCGTTTTCCCGACATGGCCTACATCCACCTCGACTCACCACCGCCCACACCCATACCGAACATCAACGCATTCCCCGTCTCATCCCGCAAGCACCGAGCGTACTGGACACGAGCAACCCTCCTCGCCGGCCTCGCCCTCGTCGCCCTCTCCGTCTACCTCCTCGTCCTCTCGCAGCCCACTCTCCGCCCCATCTCCTTCCTCGATACGACCCCTCCGCAGACGGAGGGCGCGCGGTGGTCGGCTGAGACGTTCCGCAAGGCCCTGAAGCACAAGAAGCCCGTCGTCGCCGCGGCGGACCTCAGCGCGCGCCCGCAGATCGGGCTCAACGTGACGCAGGAGCTCGCCGCCGTGTCGAGCTTCATCGCGAGCCTGCCCCAGAACATGATCCCCTCCACCGTTGACCCATCGCTACCAATAGACCCACAGCTCATCCTCGACTTCGACACACGTGGGCCACACGCGGAGGAGGAGCTCCAGGCCGTCATGCAGGATGTATGGACGCGGAATCCGGTCATGCTCTACTCCAAGGTGCGTTCTCCCGTTCGTTTGTTCGTTCATCCCGTCCGTTGTCCGTTTCCGGGATGACTGTGCCAATGACTGTGCGCGCGCCTGTCTCCCGGGGAGAGAAGCGGCCGGGTGTGCGTGCTTGCTGCGCTTGGAGGATTGGTTTAGACGAGCGCGAGGCTGACAAGGGTGCTGTACGTTGGGGCAGGTGCACTCTCCGGTCTCGCGGGAGATCAAGCAGGTGCTTAAGAACCTCTATCTCCGGCCCGCCCCAACGATCGTCGAAGTCGACACACGACGTGAGTCCTCTCCGGTCGCTTTTGGCCTACTCGTGTCCCGCCCTTCTCACACGCGTGCTTCTCTTCTATCCCGTAGCGGATGAGCTCGTCCTGACGCAGCTTCTCTATCGCCTGACGTCAGCGAGTGAACTTCCGATCCTGCTCGTTGGGGGACGGACGATCGCTGAGCCTAAGGAGATCAAGTGGCTGGCATCGACCGGAGACCTCCAGAAGGCCATCACCGAGGCAGGCGCGGTAGTCGATGGCGCACGCAAGAAGAAGCAGAAGAAGCTATAATCTCTCTCCCTTTTTCAAGCGTGCTGTCAATCCTCAAGAAGACTGTACAGCGGTGTGCGGCCAGTGGCCAACCCGTGGCACCACCCCAGTCTCAGCCCGAAGTGAAGTGCTCACCGAGCTGGGCGGCGGGGGCGGCAGGACGTCGGCGTGCTGAACGCACCGGACACAATAACTTACAAGGCGGCTCTGTGGTATAGAGGCGTGGCCAGTGTACTACTACTAATGTTACTATCGCTATCTCCTCTGCTCCCGTCTACGTACAGTACATAGCGCATTACTGCTCTCGCATCGCATCGCGGCGTGCATAACCCCAAGGCTCGCTCACGACCACACTTCATACGTATAGAGCATCATCGCAATCATGGACACGCCTCCCCAATGCCTGGTCACCGCTTTCTCCATCACTTCTCGCTCAACATCTCGACTATCCCCATCTCTATCCTCCATTTCGATCATCGGTCTCCCGCTTACTTCTGGTTTCTCCGTTGCTTGGCTTATCGCCTGGCCCGACCTCTCCATGGACTGTGGCGCTGTGGCCCAGGGCATGCTTTCGGCAGCACTAACAATACTCGTTCCTTCTTCCGGGTGCTGTCTTTACATGTTACATACATTATTTACCGTTGCTTTTTACTTACCACACACCTAACTTTGTGTATACCCTCAGGCGTTGCGAGCTCACGACTTACCCTACCAGAAGCAAAATATGATTGTCTATCCTCATCTTCGGATCCTCGTCCGACCGTCAAGGGGTCCCGGTCTCGCGAACGAAAACCGTCAGCGGCGGGTATGAACGCGGAGCAGGTAAGTATGTACAATAAATCGAGGAAGTCGACGAGTAACGATCAAAGCCAGAACTGACATACACGCATTCAGATTGTGAGATCCCAACCGTAAAGTGCTCATAAGCACGCGTGGCGGAGGCGTGTCGATCCTTCTACCTTCTAGCTCAATGAATGGCACCGCTTGCAGAGCCCACGCGCACTGAAGGCCCTCATCTCCGTACTTACGCTCCACCGGCCCTTCCATGCCTCGGGCTCCCTCCCGCGTAATCTCCGCCACCCCGTGCAATCGTCTCGTATGTCAGATCCGTGGAGGGAGGTGGAGAGCTGCAGTCCGATGGGAACGAGAGCAGCGGCGCACCAGCGCCGCCAGCTACTAGTCCATAGTATTCCACGCTGCAGCGTGGCGGCGGCGTGCTATAATATAATAACGCGTGCCTGGAACGTGGGCGACGACCCGCCGCCCCCTTTGTATTCTACGTTGGGCCTGAGAGGATGTCTTCCCTAAGGCGGAGCGGAACGTTCTTCGGTGCGACTCCGGGACGGGGGTGTTGTTGTCCTTGGCCATGCATCAGAAGATGGAAGTCTGGAATGTTTCCGAGGTCGTCCCGCCGGGTCAAGTGGAAGCATGATAAGCCGATCGAGAGCAGGAGAATAAAATATTCCTGAGATGTTGACGCAGAGGCAGTCAGAAATGGGGTGGCGAATGATTGGTACCACTGCCTCTCCGATCAGCGCAGATAAACAAACGGCACGACGGCGTCGCCTTCATAGTCCTGGTCTAGATCTTGTGTATCCCTTGTCCTGAAGGAACTAGAATTACGGGGCGAAGAATGAATAACCATGGATACTCTATATTACAGGATAACTTCGCAATCATAAGTAATATGCGGTGGGTTGCAATGAACTTGAGCACAGGGGCGCTTATCGGATGATAAGGGTGGCGGTGTTGCTGGTGTTAACGAGCGTCTATATTACCAAAGGCGGCGTCCACGGCGACTGGGAGACTTGGGCACCTTCCTTTGCACCCACCATCTGCTGGTTTTGGTTTCGCTTCGATCACCGTTAACTGCGATACCCAAAAAGCCCAGTTCGTTCGATACCCTACAGAGAGCGTAGACAAATATGCCGGATGCCAACGGGGTGACACAGAAGCCGAAGATCGAGTATGTGATCTTTGACATGGACGGTGACGTTTGTTTTCCTTCATCCTGCAAGAGGATGCCAGATCGCTCATACTCGGATGCAGGTCTTCTCATAGACTCTGAGCGGGTGTACACAGATGTGACGAGTACGGGTCCTCCGTGTGATGAGGCCGCAAGACAATCGTGCTCACGATTTATGCTTTCGTAGACGAGCTTCTGGCGCCCTACGGCAAAGAGATGACTTGGGACATAAAAGCTGGGCTCATGGGAAAACGTGAGTTCCCTATTACCACACCGTGCACACAGGATATCCGTTGTAGACGTGAGCGCTCCTGTTGATGGGAAGGCGGCTCGTAAGCGACAAGCCCGGACGAACGCAGTTTTTTCGTTCCTAATGCGAAAGCCGTACGTTGATCTCTTGAAAACGCCATGATGTGTTTTTTACCACATCTAGTCGCATCACTGGGCGTTCTATGTCGTTTTGCTGCATAGAGGTGCTCCACAGTGCCCCCCAAACGCCTGCTGTAAATCATTTCCTCAGTCCGCCTACCACATACATCCAGTGTAACTACCCCCACTAACATCCACATCCTCCTCGCAGCCGAACGCGAAGCCGCAGCGCACCTCCTCTCCTTCTTCCCCGACCTCCCGCCCTCCTTCACGATCGACTACTACCTCACCGCGCGGCGCGAGCTGCAGGACCTCCGCTGGCCGTCCGTCCGTCCGCTGCCCGGCGCGCTCAAGCTCGTGCAGCACCTCCACGCGCACGGCGTGCCGCTCGCGCTCGCGACGGGCTCGCAGCGCCGCAACTTTGAGCTCAAGGCCGCGCACCTCGGCGCGCTCTTCGACTGCTTCGAGGGCCGCGTCGTGTGCGCGGACGACGGCTTGTTCGAGCGCGGGCGCGGGAAGCCGCACCCCGACATCTTCCTCGTCGCCGCGGAACGGTTCTTGGGGCTGGAGGTGGGCAGGGGGGAAGTGCTTGAGGCAAGTGTGAGCGAGGCGCAGAGGGCGGTAAGGGCGAAGGGACTCGTGTTCGAGGACGGGATTCCGGGCGTGCAGGCGGGGAAGCGCGCAGGCATGAACGGTGAGTGCTGGGTGCCCGAATGGCTGAGCGCAGGAGGGTGCTGATGAATACGGCCGCAGTGGTATGGGTTCCGGACCCCAACCTCGTTTCTCTTGGAGGAGAGGCGACTTCTGTGGACGAGCAGCCGGACGCGACTCTTAAGTCTCTGGAGGATTTTGTCCCGGAGGATTGGGGTCTTCCTCCGTACAACTCGTAATGCAACTCCAGCAAGCAGGATACCAATAAGTAGCTGTCTCTGCATTTTCGTGGCCCTCTACTGGGTGTTCTGAACCATCTTCACAGATAGCTCGTTATGTACGGTATCAATCGTCGTATGGCATTGAAAACCTGCGCAGTATATCTGTATTCAATACATACAGCATCACATCGCTAACTCTTCAACCTTGCGGGAGGACCAAGAACGTAATTCCGCACGCCGGCCAGGGTTTTGTAACCTGAACGTGTTCGGAATCGGCTGGAATGAACGGACGGTGTGGTAACAGCACTAAATCGCAGTGCGCAGTACAATCATTTTGCATCAATGCCATTCCATCCATGTAACCCTCAGACAGACTCGTGATGCCGGTCACTGCACAACAGGAGGGTGTCGACATTAGCTCGGATTTTCATCGAACTATTAGTCACAGGAAGGGTTAGAACGGGTATAGTTATCACCGTCGGATACTTGGTAATCTGGATGCTCATACGTGGTGAACAGACTCTGACGCCCGGATAGAGTGTTGGCAGCAGTTCCGAACGATCTAAATACATAGAGCTATTGACTATTCGCACGATGATCCTAAGATGTCCTCGATCATTTCAGCCCTCCCGGACGGGCTATCATCCGACTCTGATTCGCCTACCACACCTGTACTGCGTCCTCGATCCTCTACGAGGATTTCTCCTCACTCGTATGGGGCGTCGGGAAGGTAAGATCGGAGAGATGTAGAGTGTGAATGTCGCCCGGCTCGCTGGACGCATGTGACGGTGGTCCGATTCAGTGCTGTCACTTGTTTTTCGTCCCCATTTTCGGGAGGAAAATATGATTTCGGAGAGGTTTGGGAGAACCGAAAGAATGATGGGCGAAAAGTCAACCAAAGATACGGTGTTTGAGCGGATGAGTGAGGTGAGGTGAGGGTTGGTCTGGAGGAAGTCTATGAACGTAAAAGTGCGGTCCCAGGTTCTGAGATTGACACTGGCGACGAGGAGGCAGAAAGCGCGAGGACGGAGGTCGCCACATATAAGCGAGAAGTTGCGTAGAGTTTCGGGATGGTCACCAGAGTGGCCGATGGTCCGCTCGATGACCTCCCAGGGCAGTCGAGGTGACTTCATGGTGGGTCGAGGATGAGGTGGGGGTCCAGCGAGAGGAATGATTGCAGGACGATGAGAAGGACCCAACCCCTAGGGTTCTTAGGCTGTGATACGAGTACTCGGGATAGCACGCGTGTTTTGCGGGCTCGAGAAGGCGCGGCTGGTTTTGCACAGGATACCACATTCTCATAGGGTGGTTGAACCCAAGCACGCTCTCGGATCCCCACCTGGAACAAATGATATCTGGACATGCATCGTACACGAGGTCCGTCAACATTTGCATGGATGTTCATACAGCATACGCGCACCTTCTTTCATACGGAGCCAAATCGCATATTGACAGCAGTCTCCGATTTCCCACTCTAGTGCCTTCGCATGCGCTGTTTCTTTGCGTCAAGAACGCGACTTTTTTCAGCTAAATGACTTGAAGGCGAATGACGAACGCAGTTGATCATGGAAAACGCTCGGGTATGGGGGGATGATTTCAAGACCGCCTCGGATGATTGGAGGGTCTCAAGAAGCGCAGCGGTCTCCTCACCACGCACATTGGTGTGATGTATGGACCAGGTCAAGCGCGTAGGGAAGCCAAAGTTTTGCAGCACGATCCGGTGGGAAGAACTCGATGGTAAGCTAATTTCGACGCGATGGTTGAATACACGGCATGCAATAGCCTGGCCCCCAACAGGGGCATGGCAAAGACCTCTCAATCGTGAGTACATCATCAGTTCACCTGTCCGTCACCAACCCATCGTCTACCCCGAAACAATCGCTATAATACGAAGCAAGACGCATCAAAGCAATCCCTTCAAAAGCTGCTTGGACCAGCTCGAGGAATCCTACTAGACACGATGCTGCAAGTACTTCCGCGCTTTCTTCTGGTTCCTTCTAACCCAAGGATGGCGCACTAGCCAGGCCCGTGGCGGCGAGGAGGCAAGATACTAACTATAGGGCTGTCCCATCCATCCCGACCGAGGCTCCCGGACGCTGAACCCCATTCCAAACTGATAGTCTCGAAAACCTGTCGCGCGTGAGGGCTCGGCATCCTGAGGCCACCCACTAGTACAGACTCAAGACTGGAGACGAGAAACCTAGATGCTGGCCCAGTGGAAGTGAAGAAAGAATCGGATCGGCTCTGGAGAACGGCGACACCGCCACAGATAGTTGAGAATCTGGATGGTGCTGGAGAGGCAGAAAGCGGCGGGAGTGGTGGCGGAGTGCAAGTTTGCTGATGTCGATGGCACTGGCGGTCGCAGTTGGGATCCACTAGGCGCCTACGTGTATGGTTCCCCAGCGCTCAGCTTCAAGCGAGGCGTCCGACTCCGGCGCACTGGGTCACCTTGTCCAGAACCCATCCTTCGCTACGCTTCGCAGCCATGTAAGTTTGATACTATTGCACCGTGCCCACTACTGATCTCCAAATATTTGCTACTATTTCAGGTATCCAACGAGTCCCAGTGACTATCCTTTGGGAGAACGGTTCACTGCGGCGCCGGAACAAAATGATTACGGCAAGTTCTTCTTGCACTCTCAGGTGCAACGCATACAATGGTCGTCGCGCCCAGGCCCCCGATCTATAATACGCCTACAACGGCCATACCACAAAGAGGTCGTGGCAGTCGTTGTCATCCTGCTAGTAGCGTCCATTGTGTCCATTTCCACAGCTTACATCCTCCTTATTTCGACCACGTCTATTGACTCAAGGAGACCATTCCCAGGTTCGTCAGCGGGTGGAAAAATACATCCCATCTTTCCTGTCGATTCCCTCTCGGATAATCGCACGGTGATCGCTGGGCCACCCGCGAAGTTCCTTGCGTATCTCCCTCATAGTGGCTTTCACAATCAACGCATCGCCCTCGAAAACGCTCTGGTCTTAGCTCGCTTGTTGAACCGTACTCTTCTGCTGCCTCCAGTCCGTCTCGGCGTCGCTCTCGCATACGCTCCCTTCGACGACCTCTACAACATGGCGGCCAATGGCACTAAAGCTGGGCTCGGGCACTGTGCCTCTGCCCTCAACTACGCTTCTGCCCCGCCTCTGGAATGCGAAGACTACGAGAGCTACACGCATATACCCTGGGGCTGGCTCGTCGATCTCCCCGCGATCCAAAGGACGCAGCCCCTCCTCCCCGGCTGGGACTTCACGGACGCCTGGCTGCACGACACCTTACATCTCTCCGCTGGAGACATCTTCCGGCTCAAGGACGAGTCTCGGCACCAACACGCCTTCCAAGACTTCGTCACGCGCCGCCCGCCCGCGCGTGCGCGCAAGTTCTCCGAGCCCGTCCACATCGCCGCGCTCGCGCGCCGCCCGGAGCGGCTGCTCATGCTCGGCTCGCTCTTCGGCTCGTCCAGACTGCACCTCCGCTCGAAGGCTAACACGCGCGTGCGCAAGCAGGTGCGCGAGAAGATGGTGTTCACGAACCCGCACCTCGCCAGCGTCACCGACGCCATCCGCGCGGCGCTCGGCGGGACGTACCTCGCGGTCCACCTCCGCATCGGCGACGGCTACTTCGAGGTGAACGCGCCGGAGATCGTCCGCCGGTCGTGGTGGAAGCTGCTGCAGGTGGGGCTCGGGTTCACGGATGAGGAGATCGCAAGTCTGGAGGAACTGGCGTTCCCGGAGGAAGACACTTTCGATCCCCCAGTCTTTGCGCCCGACCTGCCAGTCCTGCGATCCCCACATCCGCCTCTGCCTCCCTTCCCGTCGAACGCGTCTCCGGCAGCTGGGTTCTCTTGTCGCGGCCTCCTCCACGCCGCACCTAGTCTGAGGAGACTCAACGCCCCGCTGTATATATCTACGGACGCCATCTCGCCAACGCTTAACCCTCTCCTCTGGCGCTTTCTCCGGACCTTTCCTTGCACGTTCTTCCTGGAGGACTTCACGGAACAGACGCGTCCGCTTGGCCTGCTTCGGAGCGAGATGGACGGGGTCCCGCTGGGGCCCTTCTTGATGCCGTTCGTGGATGCGATGGTCGCAGGCCAGGCGTACCAAGTCGCCGGAACGGAGTCGAGCACGTTCAGCGCGTTTGTGACAGACGTGTTGTGGCGGAGGTACCACAGGTTCGAGATCGTGCAGAGGGGTTGACGCGTTCGTGTTGGACGAAGCATGTCTAGGCACCGTCGCAACCCACGTCGGACCTTGCATGTGGATGGAAGGGTTTTATCGCCACTGGAACAATACTACGACAGACTTCATTACATAGATGTACAAATAGAACTCCACGTGTACAACCTCAAGAACAAGCAACTTAGAACCCACTCGCAGTGACACGCAGCTGCTCGAGCTTCTTCAGCACCTCGCCCACAGTCCGGTCGAGTTCTCCAGCGATCGTGCTCTGCTTGTTCGCTGGGAGCTTCGCGAACGACTCGCACAGGTCCCCATCGACGACGGCCTTGACAGGCACGTAGTACCCGCGCCACGCGAGGTGATCGCGACCGACCAGGCTCAGCTGCTCCGTCCGCATGTGCTGCTCGAGCGTCGTGAGCAGATCAACGTCCTCCTTCGACACGAACGGCACGAGGATGCCGATCGTCCCGTGCAGGCAGGTGTAGAGGAGGACCTCGCGGCCGCCCGCGACGAGCGAGACCTTGTGCACGGCCGTAACAATGTCGCCGACGTGGAAGTGAGCGAGCATGGCGGTCTTGTGTGGCGCGCCGAACAGGACGCCCTTCTCGTGCATGATGCCGGCGCCGGTCGGGTCGTCATCGATTTGGTCGGAGATTTTAGCATCTAGGCGGTTGACGAAGACGTTCCCGAAGCGATCGCCGGCGACGACCGTGTTGTAGTCTAGCATTGTTGTCGCGGTCACCCAGCGCGGCTGCGTGTCGTCGGCGAAAACGAGCAGGCGGTTCTCCGGCGCCTTGTATGCTGCGAAGAAGACCGACTCTTGCATGTCGCCCACGATTATCCTTGAACCTTGCGTGTTCAAGGTCACGATGGCAGAGCCGAAGTTCTGGAAGGGCAAGACAATAAGATAATTGTGCTTCCAATGCCAACGACGAAGACTTACTTTGTTCTCCACTTTGCGGAGCAATTTTTTCTTTCCCATATCGTACAGTCGGAGGGCCTTCCCCACACCGGCAATCAACTTGCCCTGGAACGCCATGATGGCCAATGGGACATCGTTCGTCTCGGTCTGCTTGGAAATGAGATACTTATCTGTGCCAGAGTTCACGCATACACGTACCTTGTGCAGCAGTTCCAACCCTCGACCATCATCGGTGAAGCGATATGTTCTCAGGAAGCCGCTGGTACATGACCGCGGAGCGAGGAATGTATCCTGCGATGTACCGACGACGAGGTGCAGCTCGTTGTTCTTCACGGAGAACGGCACAATCGCGATTGAGAATGCGGCCTCATTGTTGTCCAAGTGGACCACATTGACCGTCTGAGCCTATAGGAGGAAGCGTTAGGGATGGAAATACACAACAGCGGAGTGCGACAGGCTTACGTCCAAGGGGTCTATGATACGTATACATGACGCCCAAGTACCCGCAGGAGCCTTTGGCCGTCCGAACTGCTCGGGTGCGAGGGACACCATTTCCTCGTCGACTTGCTTGCCGCTCGCGCGCTACAGCATATCCAAATCAGATTCTACTAATGTGCTACACGACTCTCTATGGCTCACCAGTTGTTGCAGCTGCTTCGCAGCCGCCTCTTCACCCATAACCCGGTGGTCGCCCTCGATGAGGTACAGAAGGCCGTTGTGAGGATGGGGGATGAACTTGCGCGGTGTGTATGACAACGGTATCGAATCCTGCTTGAGTTTCGTACCCAACTTGGGGATCTGGAAAATCCTGCGAACAGAAATCCATGGTTAGCGTCAATGCGGATACTGGATCACAAATGAAGAGGAACAGGAAACAAGGGAGCTTCAGCAGGAACAATTGAGTTCTTCAACATGCGCGCCAGTACAGCGTGCATGGCGCGTTCAACGGGTGGTGATAAGGTGTCATCTTCTGTCTCCGTTCCCATCGAGTGGCATCCAAGGCCAAGGAATCAAAAATCTCCCACTCACCTGAGTAGATTCCCAGATACCCCAATCAGACCCTCCTGGCAGAGCTCCGCAGAAAAACTCCACGCATAGTCCAGGCTATCGAAGATTAGCGGCGTGAAGTGCATGAAGTTCTGGTACGTGTAGTTGAGCCACGAGCGCGACGAAAGCGCAAGGATTGCAGGGTTCCGCTGGATGTTCACGCGCAGGAGGCGGATGGGACGCGTGCCAAGGAAGCGCGTTCGGGTGTCCGTCAGCTGGCCGTTGACAGGATCGAGCACGGTGCGAAGCAGGACGCCGTTCTGGAGACCGATGTTGACGAAGGTCGTGGGTTGCATCTTGTTGATACCGGCGTCGAGCATGTCGGCGATGCAGATCGCAGAGGGAGGTGCGGTGAGTGCTTGCAAACTGATCGTTTCGAGCGTGCTCTCGGGGTCGAGGGACACAATGCGGACAGTTTGGTCCTCGCAGCCAACGGCCTATCAACGCGCTTAGCGGTAGCTCATGGAGGAGAACACGCAGATGTTACTTACCAAGTACGGTGTCCTCTGACGACCTTCAGGGACCTCCGCAATGCTCAATGCGAGAACAGTACTACCCATCGCCTTCCGATCCTGGTACTCGTTCAGCTGCCCATCGAGGTCCAGCTCGAAGTACACCAACTCTGCGGAGCTGAGCGCCACCACGACCTGGCGCTTGTTCGTCGTTGCACAAACGATCGTCTTGCCGGCTGGTACCCTCCACTCGTTAACTCGGCGATCGGCAAGAACGTGGCGAATACCGTGCGGGTGGACCTGAAGGAGCGCGTCGGCGCCGATCTGCTGCACAGCAAGCGTGGGGGCGGAGGAGAGAAAACCTGTATCTTGAACTTCCTCGATGGTCTCTCCAATCGCGAGGACAAGCGTTCCGTTGACGAATGAGAGGATGATGTACGAGTCGTAAGGGTCTGCGGCAAGACAATTAGTCCAGCGCATGACCGGAACAAGGGTTTACTTACCGTCCTCCTTAAGCTTCGTCGTCCACACCGCATTCGGGATACTAGGGATATCGGAGCTGACAATCTCTTCGATCTCGAGACCATGACGGAGTGTCCTGAACGTGCTCTTAGCTCCTCGGCCACACGCAGCGAAGATCTGAGGGCTGTCGGAGTTCGGGAGCAGCTTCATCACCTTCGAGTCGACGATTGGGCACAAGGACTCCATTTCGTCCACCAACGTAAGGTTGTCAAGCGGTCGGGGCCTGAAGTACGCGCGAGGAAGGGCGGCCGTGGGATCCGCCATGCCATACGAAGGGTAGTCTGCAGAGCTGAATTCGGGCTCGTTGTCGTCGTCGCCGAGTTTTTGGAATTGATAGAAGTAGCTGTGCAAGTGTCAGCGACTTGAAGAGCCGCGCGATGAGGAGTGTACTCACTGGTTTCCAAATTCTGACGCTACGAACAAAAAGCCTGACTTCAGAATGCATAGACCGGACGCAACGGGAACAGTGTCAAAGTACTTGATTTTGAGTGCCTTTACATCCTGCTCCTCATGCTCGATGGTCACTTTGTACAAGTCGCCCTCCTCGCTTTGTAGAAGGAAGAAGAACGCGCCCTGCGGGGGATATTTGAGCATTCCCGAATGAGAAACTGCGGAGTAGGACAACGCACCTTCATCTTGTGCATGACAGCTGCGGTGATGATTAGCCCACGATCCGTGTCCTCCAATGGATGACGTCTCCGGGGAATGGGAACACGGTGCTGGGGCGCATCCATGTGGCGGTAGATGATGTGATCTTCACAGCATACAAGCACTCCAGAGGGGCCATCGAATCGGTCTGATGTTGCGAGCTGCCCGCCAGGTACTTGAACGAGAAGGTTCGCTCGAGGATCGGTGGGTTCACTCCATTTTCGCACAACGTGGTTGAGACCAAGGTCGAGCTCATAATATGTGAGCATCTACGCAGCGGAAATTCTGAATTGACGCGTCATATCAAAAGGTAGGATACGTACCTTCTCTGCATTGTTGAATGCCTCTCCTGTAGGGTCTTGGTCCGACTCCGAGTAGTCCACCTCCAGAGCGGCAAATGTAGGGTTCTCGAAGCCAACATCCAACCCGACTATGTGGTGGATGATCGCGTTGTTTTTGTGGGCTTCTAAGGGCGACGAGATCGTGAGGTTCGCAGCGGCGTCTCGGTTGAGGATATACACAAGCTTCGCCTTCTCTGTAGCCGCGATCATGACGCTACGGCCTTTCGGGTCGGTAGCGAGGTACTGCCCAGGGACGATTCGTCGCGCGCCAGACTTGCCAAACGTCTCCTGGTGGACTTTAACAAAGCTGCTCGTCTTTGGATCATAGTCGAGAATGACGATTCGTCCCGAGTCAGACCCTATGATCACATAATCTAAGAAAACGCAAAGAGTGAATACGGCAAAGACGAACGAATACGTACAAGGGCGCACCCTTGGTACCACCAGTCAGACGAAAGGCGGCTAGAGAACGGATGGAGCCGAAGACGTCAGTCGCTACCACCGTCGCGATCTTCCCGCTCTGCACATCTGGTCTGAGGAGTTCAAGACGCGTGCCGCGCGAAACAACGATCTCCTGTGTGCGTGAGCCGGAAAAGTTGCCCGCGACCGCGTGCGAAATCGCGGTAGGGGACTGGAGAGTGAGGTTGTACAAGTGCATGAGAAAAGCAGACTAGAGCGTTCGTTAAGCAAAGCAAGCAGACAGCCCTAGCGAAGCAACTCCAGAAAACAACGAAGACAGTCAGGCAAAGAGGGAAGTGGTGGCGGACGGCGAAGAGCAAGTCGACTGAACACTTGCAGCCATTCGCGCTTCACGTTGGGGAAAGCCCCCAGACACCGCACGAGGGCGCCTACGCAGCTTGGGCTGTGGCCGGCGTACTGAATACCTCGTCAAAAGCACTACGGAAAACTATCATATCACTAAAGTATAACATAGATATCGAGAGCTTGCTGCTCGAAGCTGTTCAGAAGTCCATATCGTCATCTGCAGCAGCAAAGCTACTCGTCGACTTCTTCCTCCCTCTGCCCCCACCAGACTTACTACCTCGTCCTCGTCCGCGCTTTCCGCCTCGCGAAGACGAGCCTCTCCTAGACGGCCCCGACCTGCTACCTCTGCCGGGACACGCTAGGACAAGAATCAGCCTCAAGTTGATGTGGTGATGATTCGAAAGGACACGTACCATTGCTGTAGTGGCCTTGTTTCCCGCACTTGAAACACTCATTACCAGACCCAGAAGCCCTACCTGGGTCGTGGCCACCTCCATTGGGACACACTAGGAATTTCGTCAATAGAGTGGCAGCATGGAATAGTTTTTAAACTCACCGTTGGCGAAATGCCCATCCTGCCCGCACTTGAAACAGGCACTAGACGGCGAACCTCCACCACCCCCGCCCCCATCCCCGAAGCTCCTTTGTCGTTTTGCCCCATTAGTTGGGCAAGCTATACAGCCATAGTAAGCCCACGAAGTCGAGCGTAGGCGCGAAAGGTAGACCTTACCATTTGCCCAGTGACCATCTTCTCCGCATACGAAGCAACCCCCACTCCCCCCTCCAGCCCCGCCTCCACCACCACCTCCGCCGCTGCCGCCCCCTCCATAACTCCTCGGGGCTCTTCCAGCACCAGACGACGCAAAGCCACCCCTTGACCCCACATCCGCATCGTCGTCGTCGCCTGCCCACTCGAAGAACCGGCACTGCGCCTGCCTCGACTGGTTCGGACACGACCAGTACTTGCGACCCTTGTTCGCCCCCGTCGCCGTCTCCTTCAGCACAGCCGTCAAGTCGCACTGGCACCGCCTCTCCCCTCCAGCGGCCCCATTTGTTCCCACAGACACAGAGCTGAACGGCCGTTTCGAGGGAACGGTGGGCGCAGACGAGGATGCCGACCGCGACTTGGGCGTTGACGAACTGGACGGCCCGTCGCACCATTGGAAGAACTCGCACGTCTGGCTGTTACCGCATGTCCAGAACTTGCGGCCTTTGTTCGCGTTCTCCTTCGTCACTGTCCGTTCGGCGGCCGGGATACCGCAGTCACATTGCGGCTCGGCCCCGCCTGTATTAGAGGCGGGGGCGTTCCTGGAAACGGGTGGTCGAGGAGCCGCGATACGTGGAGCAGGAGCAGGAGGCGGCGGTGGTGAATCGCTCCAGTCTGCAACGTCCCCATCCTCAGAATTACGAAAAATGCATGCAAGGTGGAGAATCCACGCACAATCATCACTGTCGTCTCCAGCGAGAGCTGCTGGTGGAGCTGCTGGTGGGGGCGGTGGGGGCCGCGGAGGTTGGTCCGCGGGCATTGAAGCTGCCCCACGACCTCGACCGCGTGAGGGCCGCGCAGCGGTTGATCCTCTTGCGGAGGCACCTCCTCTTGGCACTCCCCTTGCCCTCGTAACACCGCGAGCACCCCGTCGGCCGCATCCGCCACGTCCTCCTCCCCCTCCACCGCCTCCGCCGCCACCATTGTCGTCGTCGTCGCTATCATGGGCTTCTCCTAAGTCGATGTCGGGAACCAGCCCTTGACCATTTATACGGTCACCGACAGCCTGGTCATTGTCGTTAGAGCGTATATTCGAAAAGAAACAGAGTGGATAGACCTGTAGTAGCTTCTGAAACTCTATCTTCGTCTTCATGAACATCTCCTTATAGCGCTCGATGCTCTCCGAGAGGACCTCGTTCTTGCTCTTTTGGCCCTGACAGATTTCCACCATCCGCCGCTCGGTCTGTGCAATACGGGGGAAGGTGAGGAACAGAGGTGGAAAAAGGTTGCGGGGTCGCCGACCTCGCGTCTGAGCTCCGACTTGCTGAGACTCTGCTCGAACCCGATCGCGTCGTAGCCTTCCACCAGCCCGATTCCCAGAGTGGATGGTATGAGGTACTTTGTCGAGCCTTGCATCTTCTCGTGCACATACTTTCGATCGACGACTGTCTGTATATGCTGAGCGATCGTCGCGTCAGTACCTATGGCAGGATCAGGAGATCAGCGACCCATGACTGAAGCGTATGGATTCGACTGCTTGCCTATGCCATGTTCATCCATCAAGTTGACCAGATCTGCCTCAGTGAGCAGCTTTGGCTTGGAAGTCTGTCCTTCATCGAGCCTACACTCGGTCGGAATGAACGCTTCGCCTTCTTGGAACTGCGGTAGCTCTTTATCCGACCATTTGTCATACGGAAACACTTCCAAGTAGTTTCTCTCCCGGATGGTCAGCCCTAAGGGTACGACGCATTATGAGGGAATTCGACCAACGCTCCTCAGTCACGTACCAGTAGCATAGAACTCTTCCTCGCCGTATTTCACATCAACGGTGGTTTGCCAGCCAAGGGCATCTTTCGAGCAAGACGCTAGGAACCGACGAGTAATGTACTCGTAGACCCGTTTCTCATCTCCAGCAAGGTTCGCAGCATGAGCTGTGGGGTGAATCGGAGGATGTGCATGGTCGTCATTCTTGCCCCTCCGCGGTGGTGTGAATCCGCCCTGCTGTAGGCTTTGACGAGTCAGTGATCCCAGGCACGATGCATCTAAGCACTATGGCGAGCCGAGCATACCCACTGGCGAAGCCGCCCCATGCGTTGTCGGCAGTTTGCTTCTGGATGAGCGACATGAAGTCGAACTGAGGATCGTAGATATCGGTCTCCGTGCGAGGATATGACAGGAACCCTTGCTGATACAAACGCTCCGCAATCTGTGGACATCAGCCTCATCGTAAAAAACACGCTGCCGAATACTTACATCGAGAACTTTCTTGGGAGATAATCTGAGTAGTCTAGAGCCAGCTTTCTGCAGGTCGACCGTTGTCAACGGGTAGGGCTTCCTGATCTAGTGTCAAGATGGAGTATATGGCAATTAATAGCGAGATATTCGTACCATTTCTTTGTCTCCTTCGACGTGACCTTGGTGACCCTCGCAACAGGATGCTCAAGGGCGGCTTCGTACAGCGCCCACGCAGCCAGAAAATTAAATATGTGCCCCCGCCTCCACGTAAACTCGGTATCCACGGGCTCCTCGTCGGATGACGGTCGCATGAGGGAGAGGAAAATATACCAAAACGGCTCAGGCCTGAAGTTCTTGACTTTGTTATAGCGAGCGACAACAAAGCCGAGCGTGGGGAATTGACAAGGACCTGTCAGGACAACTGCGCTGAGAAACAAGTTCGGAATGATGAGAAGACTGCATACCGTAGGAGATGACCTCTTTCTTCAGTGCCTCATAGCGTTTCTGTAGATTGAGGGTCTGCAAACGAGTGAATGCCGAACCGATCCTGAGGTCAAGCAGAATCCGAGCCTCCACAGCGGACGATTGGCGCATGTCGAGTTCCACGGGGTGCTGAGCAGCGTTATGGATTTGTCTGGGATAAGGCTGAGAATACGAAAGCGGCGTGCCCGAGAAGGACGTACTGGGCGATGATGGCACTGAACCGGGCGCGTCGCACCGAGATGTTCGGTTTTGCCCCCCTGCAAATCCTCGCAATCTCAGCCCCGATGTTCTCCCCTTCTCGATCGCAGTCCGTCCATATCATGAGCGTTTGCGCACGAGCAGCCTCGGACTTGAGGTTTTCGGCAACACCCTTCAGGTCGGGCTGGACTTTGCATTCAATGGGCGCCTCGAAGAGCGCAAAGGGATCACACGAAGTCCACTTCGAGTACATCGCATTGAAGTCGTACTCCATGACATGACCCATTACAGCCGTGACAGTGAACTGCGCATTCGTCTGGGGATAGTCGAAGTCATAGTTCTTGATGTACTTATTCCGGCTATTCCGCTACCCAATGCGAGTTCAGCAGACGCGTGATAACAGAAAGTATAACATACCGTGTTGAACCGCCCTCCCGAAAGGATCTGCGTAATTGACTTGGCAATAGAAGGCTTCTCCGCGACACAGAGGACTCTCATAATTCCGTAGACGTAGGCCTTGGTTTATGTCTTGAGAGAATTGTGTTGAATAGAGCAAGAGGGAAAGCATGCGACAGCACGAGATAGCAAGAGGTATAAGGGTATGGTGTGTGGCTGCCCGAGTGCACGTAACTGTGACACTGCGGTAGGTGTCGGGCTGGCTTGAGGGCACCTTCGGGCCGCGGGGTGGGGGACGTGTCGGTTAGGCCTGCCGTGGAGTCCACTCGGTAGGGAGGGTATGTGGACGAGGGGAGATGAGGGGAGGAGACAAAGTCAAGAGCGACGCGTCGCGAACGCCATCAAACGCGTCTCGGCACGTCCCCCACAACACGCGACGCTTTCTCACGTGATGAACCAGTGCTCCCACTCCAGTTCCAGAGCGACACCGGCGATTAAATCCACGCGTTGAAACATTGAAGAAGGATACGGGAGTCACGTAATATATGTGTTTGGTATCTAATGGTATTCAGACACTCTTCTTGACGAGCTCTGTGGCTCCCTCCGTCCCGGCGACCCTCTCTAGCCTCATCCAGTCATACTTCGAGTACAGCACCCGGCATGTAACATCCGACGCGTCCACGCCATCGTCTAAGAAAGGATACGAGAGGAACTCGGTGTAGAATTGAGGGTGATCCGGAGGCCCGTAGAACACGAGGTTGCGAATACCTCGGAGCTTGTACCTGCATTCCAGGATGTGAACAGGCGGTCAGGGCTAGGGAATCTAGACGACGTACCGCCGAAAGAAATGGAACCGCTCGCTGATCAGCAGGAAAGCTTTTGCGCCAGAGAAGAAGGCCTGACGGGCACGCGAGATGTCCTGGTTGGACGAGTACTCGGACAGAACAGTGAAAGACGCGTTGATCTTGCGGAAGTGATTCTGTACGCGAATGAAGTCGAGCGAAGACGGGATAAAGACGACCGTGTTTGCGCTCTGGACGGCCGACTTCATGACTGAAGGGAGCATCTACATGGAACACCTTCGTGAGTAGGAAACCGTGATAGACGTCGTTACCCGACACATACCTGCGTCGTGAAGTATTGGAAGCGCTTTTCGGGCTCATTCTTCGGAGTGCTACAATCAAATTGAACGAAGTTCTGGCTAATACCTTCGGGAACCTCGATCGGTTTCCAACGCTTCTCAGTACGTATCTTCCCAGCTACGTTCTTGAGAGATTGATTGAAGAGTGCACGAGTCTCAGGTGTTTCATATGCGGACAGAAGCACCGTTTGGCGCAAATATGCAGCACTGAGCAGGTCGTCAGCTTACTACAAGGCGAATGGGTCCCAAACGACTACGTACTGTCCGTCCAGATACCACGGTTTTATCCGGGAAAAGTCCACGTCGTGAGACTCCTTCGGCATTTGATTGATGTTGTTGAACACAAACTGCAAACAAATATAAGGTAACGCTGGGACAGTTCTGACGAGTACCCTACCTGTACGTGTTCCCAATTTTGCATCGTGAGCGCGTCCATTTGATCGACAACAAGGATTTCGATGGAAGAAAGGAAGTCCGCATTCCTGCATCGGATTGATCGGCCAAAGCCGCGAAAGGTAAAGGAAAGGTGAAAACTCACTTCTCTTTCTCTATAGACATCCTGAGACCCAAGGGACTTGCAATGATCAAGTCGCACCCATAGAACTCCGCGAACAGCTTCACGCTCTTCTTCGTGACCTTTACTCCCAGCCTGAAACTATCGTCCACGTTCCCCTTGAACATTTCCACGTGGTCACGCGGATACGTCCCAGGGTCCGCGTTGGCAAGCTTGTCCACCGCGCCCGGGGGCAGTCCGTATTCCGACTGAAACCGCCCGCTGTTTTCAATTTGGTAGTGAGAGGAAGGGGTGTGCGCGGTGAGCGCAGACACCCAACGCAGCGCGAAGGAGCGGAAGGGCAGGAGAATGAGCACTGAGGGACGCGTGAACCCTTGGTCCTGAACGTCTTCTGGTGGCTCATTGCCGGCTTTCGTGGCGTGAGAGATGCGCTCGTTATTCTTGAGGACTCGCCGACGCTTTCTGTTCATATGTTCAGGAGTCGAGTCAGGGAACAGTGTACGGAACGCACTTGGTAATGTGGTTCAACGCATGCAGGGTTAAGGCTTCGCGAAAACTCGACTGGGTCTCCGGCGACGTTCGGGTAACATAGAGGTCGCGGTAGGAGGAAAGTGTGTTCAAGAGGTCATTCTGGAGTTCGATCACCTCTGGCTCATAGACCGTTAGCACACCATTAGATTCCTCCGACAGTATAATCTCACCTCGAGGGAGTTTTGTCTGTCTCGCTTCCAAGGGCTGTCTCATTTTTTCGGGAATCTAGAGACTCGCATAAACTTGTTTGCATTTCTTGTTGTGGTCATATTGTACACATACCCTATGCTTCGCGCTTGTCTTATCCGGGACCATGACACCTTCCGGCAGAGAGTCCACCACACCTCCAAGCTTTCCGCATTTTTCTCGTCGTGTCGACCATAACTTCTGATCCACAGCTTCGCGCGCCCTCTCCACCAACACGCTGGGCGACTGTCCAAAGTGCGCCTCGTAAGTGTCCGTACCCGCGACTAGACACATATCAGTTCATGCGAAGCAACCCGAGACGACTTCACGCGACGCACCTTCCTCCTCTTCACCAGCGTCCTCCATTTCCACATCGTCGTCTGCAGTTGTCTGCGGTCCAGACCCACCCTTCGCCTTCTCCTTGGAGAGCTCGTCCGACCCACTCCCGTCAGAGTCTTCTGGCGTCGCAATATGCACAGCGCGTTTCTTGTTTAGCTTCTCCGCTGGTTTGCTCTCTTCGAACGTACGTTTCCGCTTGCTAGCCTTTGTCGCGGAGACGTTCAGAAGTGTGAGCAGGCGCGTCGTGGTCGAGCTAGACTCGTCGATAGCCATCTTGGAAATGCGAGGGTGAGAAGTCCGAAGCAGAGGTCTAAGCAGGCAGAAAATGTACAGTCTGAGTTTGGGCGGGTGGACTCAAGGTGGCTTTGCAATTCTTCGCGTAAGTCGATCGAGATTTGTTTCCCGATTACTGTCAAACACTGGATTGCGTAGAATCCGAGTACATAGTTGCAAGATTGCATTTATGCTCATGGGTCGATGGCGTAGTTGGTTATCGCATCTGTCTAACACACAGAAGGTCCTCAGTTCGAACCTGGGTCGACTCATTACCTCCAGAAGAACTGTGCTTTTTTGCGAAAGACCATGTTTTCTGCCCAACGCATGTGAGGATAGACCTGACAGGCCTGACCGTTGGCTATCGCACCAGCTACCATATATAAACTTGGTCTTATCAGCCATGGCTCAATGTCGACAATCACCTCGCCATCTACAGACATCGAGGATTCTATATCCTTCACGGATACACCGTCGATGTGCAAGCTCATACAAGAAGCTCATTAATAGCCGTCCAGATCAATAATTACACCAAGTGATAGATAGTGACGTAGACATTGGAAAAGGGAGGTGAGGGGTCCAAGACACTCATCGTTCAGTCCATCGGGTCATCAGTCATACGAAAGGTCTCGCTTCCAGTCCACCACGAGTCTCTGAGCTCAGTAAGGTTCTGCCTTCCGCCGCCTGATCTCCTGCTCTGGCTCGTCGACGGACGTGGAGTTGCGCGGATGCGACGCACGGACAGGCTGCGTGATCTGCGGCTGCGAGAAGTGCTCGCGGAGACGGCCCTCGACCTGGCGATGGACCTGCCACGACTTGAGCATTTCCATAGTTGAAAAAGATAACAACGGAACGCACCTCGCCGCCAAGGCTCTTAAGGATCTGGAGGACAGGTCCAGTCATGCCAAGTTGCACAATGACGTATCTGCACGATGTTTATCAGTCAAGCTATTCGAGGTATACGAAAAGCTAGCAGAGAAACACACGCGGAGACCAATAGAATCAAGAGCATCGTGAAGTAGAGCGGGTTGAAGAGCACCATCATCGCCTCGTTCCAACCGAGCACGACGAGCACTCCGTACATCCAGTAGGGTATCTGCGCCACGCTGGAGACCATGCTCCGCTTCGCCTCGACGTAGTACGCGTCGGCATCCTTGCGGAAGCGGTTGGTGAGGTCGAGCGACTTCGTCTCGGACAGGACGATGAGCGTCGCGGGGAAGTCGAACTCCTCGGTGCTCGTCAGAGGATCCGAGCTCTCCGAAGGGAGTGTGAACTTGAGCGATGGGTCGAGGGGCTCAATCCGCCAGTAAATCGGGATGAGCTCGAGAGTCTGGCACGTATCATCCGTCAGCAAAGCAGAGACCCCGACCAGTGCATGGGGAAGACAAACCTGCTCCTTCGCCTTCCTGAACGCCGTGTCGATGTCGTCATCGGGCTTCCAGACACGAGGCGTGCCCTTCTCGTCGTAGCGGAAGCGCTCCTCGAAGTAATTCCTGAGCTTGCCCAGGAAGATAGTGTCCGCAGTCTGCTCGTCCACCTTCGCACGAAGCGCCAGCCACGCACGCCTCCGCAAGATGGCCAGCGCAGTCGAGTTCTCCTCGTCAGTGCAGTTGAAGCCTAGCGGGCAAACCGTCAATATACGCTCAAAATCCATAGGAACACCGTCACGTACTCTTCGCCTTGCTGAGGTACGAGGACTCGGCCTTCTCAAGCGTCTCCCGGAAGACCGTGAGCACCTTGTCCCACATGTCAGGCGAAGGTTGGTTCAGGTACAGGTCGACCGGATCGGCAATCTGCTTCTTGAAGTTACGCTGCGAGAAGGCCTGTCAACATCGTTGACCGTCCTAACAGCGAAACGCACGTACCTCGATGACGTTAACCATCTTCTTAGTCTCGTCCTTCCTGCACTGATCAGCGACGATGCGCGCCTCCTCGCGAAGCAGGCCGAGCTCTTCCTCGTACGACCAATCCGTGCCCTCGACTAACGCCTCCTGCGCGCCCTCCAGGAACGACTTCTCGAGACGACCACGAGCGGCCTCAACGACTTCTGCGAAGTTGTAACTTTCGCCGCGCATGCCATCGAGCATCTCCTTCTTGTACGTCGAGAGAGACTTCTTGTGGAGGTTCTTGAGCTGGCCCAGGAAGAGAGGGGAGAGGATCGAGTCAATCACGCCAACCAGGTCAGCGCGCTTGCGCTTGTACACGCCCGGGTGGTATCGCGACGCGTCGCGGTCGTAACGCTCTGGCGCGGATCTCAGTCTCCTCAACCGTTTGAGCGATGAACGAAGAGCTCACCCAACGCTCTGCTCCTCCAGGCACGCATCATCTTGCCCAAGCCCTCAACGACCTTGCCAGACTCGATGGGTCGCTTCTGAGGTTTAGCTTGCTCGTTGAACTCGGCCAGAGCTGCGGAGGAGATCTCATCACAACGGAACTGCGCAAGAAGCTCGCGCTGAGTAGGCAAGTCCAAGTCCTTGTTAGTTTGAACTTGTTCCTGTAACGTTGTCAGCAAACGGGGTCCGAGATAAACGCAAAGTAGAGAAACCAACCCAAATGCCCTCCATGTAGAATGCAACACCATCCGCGGGGATTCGCTTGTGGTAAGCCGGCGAGAACACGAAGTCCTCCCTTGACTTGTCCAGGAAGCGTTTCCTGAGTTCCAGGACTTCACTCTCGAACTTGTCGGGAACGAGGACCTTGTGAGGGAGCGCAGCGAATGAGAGATCGAAGTAGTCTGACAGCTGCTTGTCTTTCAGTTCTGCTGGTTTCGACAAGGTCTCCCAGATCTTCTGAATGTCTTGTGTCAACGTCGCCTGAAGGTTGGCCAGCGGTGTTGTCCCAATGTGGTCCCGAATAACGAACAAGAGCAGAGTACGCTGGTTACGCCTTGAACCCAATGAGCGCAGGAGCGCAATGGACGGGGAGCGTAATGGACGGGGAGCGTCACTCACCCATCAGGAGTCTTCTTTCCGAAGAGGCCGAGGTTGACCTCGAACACGGTCTTCAACAGACCCATGTTCGCACCCTGGTAGAGGCCAACCTGGTGTTCCCACAAGTTTACAATCAACACCTCGGAGGAAGCGAGAGAAAATAGCGCGGATTTGCGTTCGAAATCCTGAACATTTGTCAGACACGCAGAGATGGAGGTGACGCGTTGGGCAAACCTGATCCTCCCCGCGTTCCCGTCCATCCGTTCCTTCTACGTCCATTACTAGCACGTTCATATCTTTACCCTTACACATCCAAATACCTGTCTCAACATAATCAGCAACTTGAGCACCATCCCTGCACGTCTACATGCAATTATGTATGGGGCGCGTTGCGACCAGCCACACTTTAGTTGAACCCAGCGCATCACTGACTTTGACCGACAGTTCTACTCTGGAACGGTATAGAAACAGCAAAAGAGAAACCGCCAGGAAGCTTCCCAGAAGATGCATGGTAGTAATGGCACGAGCGCAGCGCCTTAGGTGCGTGCCGAGACGCGAATCACGGCGCAAGCACGTTGCCACAAGCTGACATCGCATCACCATGGAAATGCACGATAGGGACGGGTGCGGGACAAATGGTCGAGTTCGGAAAAGTGTGCTCACCCTTGGTGGTCTGTTGTCGTCGCGTCTCGTCCATAACGTCAAAGTTGGTTCCAAATAGTCGGTTGAGCAATGTACCTGGTTGCACGCGTTTGGTAAACGGTTCAGTGGAAGACACGAAATGCTACATACTTTTTCCGGTAGATTGTGAGCCAAAAACTGCTACTAGGTTGTAGTCGAAGCCTGCATTCGCGAGACCCCACTTCTCTAGTTGGTGCGTTAGGTCCGGGCTGCCGCGTACGCTCATCTCAGCCAACCGCGAGATTCCATGGCTTCGCACAAGAGCCGCACCTGAACTCCTTCTCGTCGTTGATAATCTGCATGCGCTCCGAGCTGGCATCCGAGGCGGTCGCGGAACCATTCACGTAGTGACCGTTCGTCGCTTGTGCGTTCCGTCCTGCGGAGGGGAAGGAGTTGGCCTTTGTGGGCGATATCGCGGGAGGTGATACGGCTGCGTCAGCCATGCTGGTGTGGTCTGATAGAATACAGAACGAGTGGAAGGGAGGAACGAGGAGGTCGTCGAGCAATGCACGACCAGCACGCTCTTGTGCAACTCCATGTTATGGCGCCCTTCACGTGATGCAACGCTGGCAATCACGGCTCGTCCAAAAACGGAAGGCTGTTCCTGATAGACGTAAGCGCCAGCTCCAAGTCGGCTGTTGTTGGTGTGGCTTGTCAGTGGGAGGATTGCCTCTCCTCGCAAGAGACCCAAACAGCCCCGCTTACCGCCTAAAGGCCCCCGCTATCCAACCAAATTTCCTGTTCCCAATCACAGAAATATTGTTCAATTCTTGGGTACGAAGCGCAGCTATCCTAAGTTTATTCCTCGGTAACTACTCAAACGTAGTAACTTATTTGATCACTGTACACTCTTCACAGGAACAGAACATATAATCTCTCGCTTGTGCTACCCCAGCGTTGATGCTCTGCAGAGCATTCTACACCTCATCGTGAATGCTGTTCCATACAAGCGTTACTGGCTGATTCCTGCCCAGCGCAAGCCTTGGATCGTATCGGTCATGCTGCGAGCCCGCTCAACTATCCGAGTCCATGGTCGGCCCATCTCGCTTGCGGTAGTGCGGTCGAGCGGGGAACGTGTTGGTCTCACGAGTCGAAGATACAGCTCGAACCTCCCAGCTCAGCTTGATTTGCTGGAGCGCTATCGGAGTCTCGTCACTCTTGGGCGAATTAGGGAAGATGAAGAGCAGATCCGAGTTATTATGCAGGTAAAATACTTTCCATAGACTTCAAGTGTTCATGTGAACTCAACCGGTGATCCTAAGTTGCGCAAGCTGCAAAAAGAGCTCGATGGGTATGCCCCGCCTGCGTTGCTTTCCAGATACCTCAATCAGACTCATGGCGTCACGCCGGGACCGTCTGCGTCCTCAACGGACGACCCTTCCACGCCCTGGTGGGCAGCCAATGACCCGCTCTCGTCTCAATCCACCACGCCACGGAGCCTCGTCCGTGTGCGAACGCATGCGGAAGAGATCGAAGCACTAACCACCGCCAAAGTACGTTACTACCCCCATCTCCGATCGTGAGTCTCCGGCCGGTGTCATATTCACGCCTCTTCCGCGCGTGCAGGGCCTACTGATCACCGGGCCCCCGGGGTCCGGCAAGAGCTTTCTCATCGACCTCTGGGTCTCCGGTCTCCCGACCCCATACAAGGCACGCAAGCACTACAACTGGTTCTCGAAATATACCGGGCCGTATGGGAGGAAACCCGCCGGCGGATGCACGCCATGCACGCCAACCCCACTGCGCCCGAGAGCGCCGGAACCGAGCCGCAGCCATCGAGACTGTGGAACAGGCTCATTCGTGAGCAATGGCGCCAGCTCCTCCAGTCCGGCTCCTTACCCACTCGCTGGGCACGCAAAGCCGACATGTCCTTCTCGCTCGCTCGGACACCGGTCGAGCCCACGATCGCGTACGTGGTCGCGCAGCGTCTCATCCTCAGACACTGGCTGCTCGTCTTCGACGAGATCCAGCTGCTCGACGTGTCCAGCGCGACCCTCCTCGCGGACGTGCTCTCCTGGTTTTGGCGTATGGGCGGCGTCATCGTCGGCAGCTCCAACAAGGTGCCGGATGACCTGTATAAAAACGGCGTGCAGCGCGAACGCCTCGAGCCGTTCGTCGAGTCGCTGAAAGCCCGGTGTCCTGCGGTGCAGATGCGCTCCGAACGCGACTGGCGTGCAGTACGAGGTAATGATGGGAAGAGAAGCTGGTATTGCTTCGGACAGCGGCACGAATTCGAAGCGCGGCTTGCTGAGGTCCTAAAGGCTGAGGCTCGGATTGGATCAGACGGTGCGTATGGTTCAGGTTCCGGATATTCGGATCGAAGACGTCCAGCGTAAGCTCACGCAATCCCCGTAGAAGCATCGCCTGCCAAGATTGTCGTCTTCGGGCGCAATATACATGTGCTGCGGTCTGCGAACGGGGTCTGCGAGTTCACATTCTCCCAACTGTGTGATGAGGTGCGTTGCATTTCATTGGGGATGCCCTACACCGTATTATGATATGTTTCCACAGTGGATCGCATGCTGATCACGCATTTCGCTTGTAGTCTTTGGGACCCGCAGACTACATTACGCTTGCCGCAAAGTTTCATACCTTTGTTATCACGTCGATCCCCGTCCTGGAGCTATCGGCGAAGAACGAAGCTCGCCGCTTCATTTCTCTTATCGACGCTCTCTATGAGGCTCGTTGTCGGATAATCTGCCTCGCGGAAGTTCCTCCCGGACAGGTCTTCTTCCCCGATACCCCTTCGCATGGAGGAGATAACGTCCTTCACCGGAGTGAAGATATAGATATCATGGTGGCGGAGGCCGTGGGTGAAACGCAACATGTCCATCGACCGAACGTCTCCTCCTACGATGCGCCGAATATGGCTCAGGAGCGCACTCCAACCAAGCCGCTCGCCCTTGACACGTTGTCCATCTTCTCCGGTCCGTAACCCATTCCCGAAGTTCTCCTCCGTCTAACCTTGTCTTTACTACCATGCACAGGCAAAGACGAGCAGTTCGCATTCAAACGGGCCCTCTCCCGGCGCCTCCTCGAAATGACGAGCGAAAGCTACGCCCGTGACGAACAGTGGGCCCCACTCCCGCCCGACGTACGCAAGTGGGAGGCGTCAGAATACGTCTCCGAGTCCCCGCCATCCCCGTCCCCCATACCTGCGGCAGAAGCACGGCCCAAACCCCACACTGCCCTTACCCCGGATCTTGCAGACTTCGCAGAAGAAGCCTCCCCATCTTCTCCCAGCCCCACATAATCGTCCTTTTCTACTGCAACTCGGCCACCCGCGCCACACTTGAGTGTAGACCATATCTGGGGTGTTCGAGAGGACTGGGGAGAACGTGCGCGCGATTGGGGTCGCAGTGCGGCCCTCTACACCCGCGAGGCTGTCACGCCGCCTCCACCGCCCCAACCCCAATCGGCACATGCCAGTGAAGAGCCCGGGAGGAGCCAGAGCGGTGGTGGCGAGAACGAAAAGGGCGATGTGGTGCGGTAGAGGCACCTGCCGCGGCCCCAGGAAACCCTGTGCGTGCCGACCGCTGGGATCTCGGCGAGGTCGAGTTGGGACGCCTTCGTTATTCATTCTCCGAGTCGCCTCACCTGGTGGCCTTCGGGTGGCCCACACGATACTGTATGTACACGCCATCGCCGCCTGTACCGTCTAAAGCCTTCCCCTCTTCACGATATATTAGCGTCGAGCTGGAGGCCTGAAGGTTGTAGCCCGAAGGCGTCACGCCTCGCTCAATGCGCGTGTGCGGCGGTGCGAATGACACAATACTTATCATGGGCAGTCCGACCAGGCAGCAGCTGGAGCTGTATGCATTCTACTGAATGCCTGCCTCGTTCGCCGAACTCTTCGGCGTTACATTGAGCATTCGTCATTCGCAGCGAATCGTCGCCGACCTCCTTGCAAAACCCAAACCTCAACTCAACGCAGATTCAATGCGTCCGAATCCGTCGACCTCCGGGGTCGGCTTCGGGTCGGGTCACCAGATCGCCCTCCCCGCGCTCTCGCGCTGGGGCCCGCGGGCACACGTCGCGGAGACACGTGTTTCGTGCTCCGTGAAGGTGCAGCTAGCTGTCGATGCCGTCATGGGCAGGGCAGCACTGGAAGCCGAGCCGGAGCGCGACAACACGCCTCGTGCACAAGCTCCCACCGCGTCACGGCGCACGGCGTCCGTGGTACGTAAACCACACCCCACCGGGCGTCGTAAAAGCGTGCCACCTGTCTCGCAAGCGTTCCATAGACCGCGTTTGCGTCACCCATGTGACTACTTAGTCGCGCCTGTGCTTGCTCACTTTTGGAGGAGTGCCGAGCGAGGGTATGTGCGACGAAGTGTGTGAATAGCGAGTCGAATGGCAAGTGCACCCCCAAAAGTTTGATCGGAGCGCAAGGTATAAACGGTACACGGTAATTTATTGGAATGTATGGTATTCAGGTTCAAAGGGGGACAACTCGAACGAAAGACAGCGGATCGCATACACGTACTTATGGATACGGTATGTATGTATGTAGTATGGACGGGGAGACCACGACACAGCGACGGGGCTCAGCATACATATATAGCTAGCGAGAGTTAGGACTTGGCACGGCCAATGTCATGTCCAGAGGCGCAGACGAAACTTAGAACCGTAACTGTATGTACAACAGGTCCGACCGAGCCAAATGCAGCGGGCGCAAGCAAACCAATAAAAACAGGTTTAGCGGAGCAGCACAACAAGCACTAGCAGGGGGCATGATTACAGGGAAGGAAGGTGCGATTAGAACAGCATGTACAGATATGCATGTGTGATATGATGCATAGGTGCGCGCGCGTGCCCGCCGGCAGCAGCTTGTCCAGTGCTAGGAGAAATGGGGGGGGGGGGATCCGGAATCGGATGAAAGGTGACTGGTCCTTCTGACCTTACGGGAGGCCGGAAAATAGAGTATACAACGTGAGAGTGCGAGCGAGCGATAGTGGTAGTGGTCTGTGTAAGTGAGCATTGACAGCGCGGTGACAATCATCTAAGCAGAGGCTACACTCTGCGTTGGGATGGAGGTATAGTACAATGGAAGAGCCGATGCCGGACTGGATATGAATATGGATATGGTAGGGACGCGTGCAAGTGTGGGGGATGTCGGACGGGGCGCGACGTGCAAATAGATACGATAGAGATGAGAGTGTGGCAGAGATGAAACGAGAGGCGGGCTGAACTGAACGCAGCTGAACCGAACTGAAGGAAAAGATGAAAAGGATGGAGAGGAAGATGGAGGAGTTGGGAGTGAGGGTGGTGGTGGGATGTCGCAGATGCCATGTTCGAACTTCGCCGGTCGCCGACGCAGCCCGCGACCCTGGGTATCCCCTCTGACCGTGGCGTCCTTGTATCTGGGAGAGCCCTTTTCCACCTATGGGAGAATGGCCATCCAAGGGTCCCCGCATCGCCGACCCGCGGGGCCAAAGATACCAAACGCCTCCGATGGCCACGGCCCCATGACGACCTGGAAAATGCCATGAGGTGGAGCTCCCTCCTCGGCCACAGTATCACTGGACCACTGCGCGAGAACCGCGCGGGCTGTGGGCACCACGTAAGCGAGTAATCCTCGCAGAGAAGGACGGGGCGACTCGCCAGCGGATATCGGCGAAATCGCCGTCCAGTACTGGGGCGTGGTCGGTTATCGGCGCTCCGCATGGACGATATCCTGGATCCGGACGAGGCGGCCACACGTTTGATGCATGGATTGGATGCAGCCGAGGGTCGTGCAGGACGTTCGGATAACAATGATGCTGACAGAGCGAATGCAAGCAGTACGTACAGTGCAACAGTTGTATGCGGGGAACATGTGAGGGATGGATGCGGAAGGGACATAAACCGCGCCAGACGCGGCGATGCGAGGAATTGGCGAACCGTCACCGAAGCAATGGGAAAGGGGACGAAGGGCAGCAGCGTTTAGCTTGTGCGTCAGAATTTGGTGCATTTGCGATGGACGATGACCGAGATGGGGAGGTACCGCGGAGAAAGCGAGCGGGGTCTGCGGTAGGGGGATTGGAGACTGGGGACGGCAGGATGCGAGATGAGGAAAGACGACGACAGATGAATCCGCGCGGATGCAGGTATGCGATAGGAAGAGCGAGCAATGGCAGTTAGTGCGATATGGGACTGATTAGGCCGCATCGCGCGGCGGGTGATACTCATCGTGATAGGAAATATGCGTCATGATGGGATAATTACTTGTGGGGTATGTTTGTCCTGCGCGTCATGTCCTGGATGTCTGCCCGCGCCCGCCATTCCTGGTAGCACGTCGGCTGCTGCTCTGAGGCACCCCCGTACCGACGTCCGAGCCCACGTTCACCGGAGGCGCACGTTGGCGGGACAGCCCTTGCTGCGATAGGGCCAGCCTGGGGGAGGGACCTTACGTGGGAGGAAAAGGGGAGCACCGGAAGACACGGCAGAAGAAGACAGGCAAGGAAGCCAGGACCATGGCCCGAGACGCCCATCACTCGCGTGCAGGGACATACGTCATGGGAACTGTTCTTCTGGGGACGATCACTTGCAGGTGTTCCCCATCGAACTCGGCACGCACTTGGGCAAGGAGCGCGTCGTATCCAAAAGAAATCCGCTGCTCGAAGTGGCCTGCAACCGCCCAGTGACCAAGGAAAATCGTTGGGTGGAGGGATCGTCCGATAGCGAAGTGGGAGTGGCCGGGAAAACAAACAGACTCCACCTGTTAGCGCGCCGGGCGTGAAGGGAACGGGGACAGGAGAAACTCACCGCCATTAGGCTCCCACGAGTCTGCGACAACATGTAGTATGCGCCGCTTGCGTGTCGAGACGGTACTGATTGGCGCAGCAAAAAGGAGTATCAGCGTTGCCGTTCTATTATGCATACACACACATGACGCGATCATGCACTCACATCGCATCCCGTCTGAAGCCAGGTAAACGAACCACTAGGCGATATTCGGTCGGCTTCGTGTCCACCGCAATGAAGCTGTCCTGAGGGGCGGGCGCATGTGCGAGGAACGGTTTATATGGCGCTGTCGGGCCCCAGTCTTGGCTCGGCGGGGGCGGGGGAGTGAGCACTGTCGGAGGTGCGGGTGGGGGAATGGGACGGTCGGACATTGAGGAGCATCCGTCGCTAGCGACACGGGCGACGGATGAGTAAGCTCTGTCCAGGATACGGTTGGCAACGAGGGCCATAAATTCCTCCTGCTCCAGATCTGACGAGAACGATGGCGACCGTTGAGTTTGCCAGGATGTTGATGGTGGTCTCGATGACGTCGACGCTTGGTATACTGCTGTCGTCGGACGGCTTGAGCTCGGGCGCGACGGCGCAGCTGACCGCATCTCCTGGTCTTCCTGAATCGTCCCGCCAGGGAACGGCGGGAGTGTGTGATATGGTGTATCCGCTGGTAGGGGAAGACTCGCTGTCGACCCACGATCAGGGACACCCGGCGGCCGCATGGGTCGTGGAGAGTGTATAGGTCTTGACGCGTCGGGCGACGAAAATGGTCGGGAAAATAGTGGAAGCGGGTTTGATGAAGATGAGGGTATCCTTGGTGACTGTGGACGGGGATGTTGTACAGAGCACGAAGGAGGAAAACGCATACTGGCCGCTGAAGACTCTGTCAAGTCCATGAAGTCGGCGACTGAGCCTCGGTTGGCTTTTGAGTCGCCGCCGTTGGACAAGGATGTTGGTGGAGAGGACGACGATGACGGGGCACTATCCGAAGACGAACCCGCCGTATTGTCGTCAAATACCGGTCTGGAGGTGTCTGGGCGAGAGTCGGATGCAAGACAGCTTAGACGAGAGAGACGGGGAGCGGGTTCGGAGTCATCATGCGCGACGTTGGAGCCCTGCGTTTGAGCGGTAGAGGTGGATGCACTGTACGAGGAGTGACAGTGGGGCATGTATGGTAGCGGGACCTCTCTGGGGTTGTCGAAGGAAGCGTGGCGTCTCGAGTAGGAGGACGACCTGTAGGGGAGGGTGGGGCGGGCGGAGGGGGAAGGGGAAAAAGGGAGAGAGGAACCTGCGGAGGAGGGAGTAGGCAATAGATCAGTGACGGAGATCAGATGAGCACAACATGGGCCACTCTTGTCGGCAAATATGATTGGGAAGTGCGTCGCCTCCGCACGGACGCCCCTGCCGGTCACCCGCCGGACTCAGACGCGACGTCGGCAAGCGGCCTGATAAGAAGTCAAAGTCAAAGCCAAAAGGCAATCGGCCACGCTCTCTCTCCCACCGCCCGGCCCTGCCCACATGCATCCCCGACCTCTCTCGCGCCCCCGACTGCTGCTCTCAATCTCGCAATTCAGACGTCGCCAGCCTCCTCTCTCTCGGTGCGCCCGGCCATCTTCCACATCGAAGCCGATCGGGCGGCGACTTCGGGGCAGGGCACGCTACATAGTCGGAATACAACCGTCTTCTGACCTGATCCACACCCCACGGCCCCAGAGTGCCACCACAGTGGTGTGGGAAGGCTCACCTTCTCTGCCCAGGTTCACATCGATGTCTCTACGCATGCGTCTCTGCTCCTGGCGTTGCTCCTTGCCCATCATGTCGTCCTGTGCTGCTTTTCTGATGCCGTCTGCACGTTGTTGAGACACAAATGGCAAAAACGACTCGGCTCCGTGCATGCGCGTGCGCAGCGGGTCCGCGGCGTGGTATTGGTCGCTAAGGGACAATCGTTGTAAGGGGGAGGCGAGCCCGTCGCACTCAGAACTTTGGGAAGTTTCGTTGCTGGCAAGGGACGATCCAGAGGAGGACGAGGACGAGGAGGTGGTATGTTCGAGGGAGATGGGTGGATGTGAGGATACGGGCGATTTCGGGGGTGGTGATGGTTGGCTGGTAAAAGGCATTGTGGCTTGCGGTGGATTGAAGGACAAAGGCGGGAACGAGTGGGGCGGTTTGTGAGATATAGGCTGTCTTGATTTGCCTGGGGTGCAAGGTCGATGGACGTGGACGCCACCCTGCCCATAAGCATTCCTGACTGCTCAGCCCGACTTGCCAATTGCTTTAATGACGTCATGCTGTACCTTTCCGCCCGATCGAACGCAGACACCCCGCCTCCCTCCCGCACCCCCTACCTTATCGTGGCTTCTAATGAACCATCCACCACCCCAGTACGTCCACACCTCCTTTAGCCTCATGTCACCAAGGTCACCATCAGTCCCAGATACCTCATTTTACATCGACGAACAACCCTAGAAGTTCTACCAGGCTTCCGGTCCGAAGGGATGCTCCGTCAGCAATGCGCCGACGTATGCTCCGACCCACGGCTACCGTAATCCGGTCGGTTCAGAAGCGATGCTGGCACATCTACTTTCCCAACCGCATCTCCGCAAAATTCTCGAGCATGCTCGCGAACTGCTGGGCATGATGTGCTCGTTCGTTTAGGTAAGCCGCCCGCAATTATTAGGTGGTGCCCACGCGTGGAGCTGCTGTCAGGAGGTTCCCTGTCTTTGCATATGAGGGCCTCCCCTCCACGAACAGCACCATGTTGTATTGGCTGGATGGCGGGATTCCGAGTCCTGCATCTCGAAGTGAGCGCATATCTGTAGCGAATATCACATCGGCAATCGGCCGTGTGGAGTGGGGGCGGCGCTGGCATGCAGCGTTCGTTCGCGGCTTCTCAACGTTCGGTTTCGTCCGAGAGGGTTCTTCTGGACGTCTCTCGAGGACACGGCGTTGTGCGCGAACGGTCTCGGGCGGGCGACGGATCTCGACCCGTGGTACCGACGCAGCGACGCTGGGTGCACCCTGACGACTCTGGAATTCTGTGCGGCTATCGCTGAGAAACGTTCAGGACCTCAGAAGATGGGCTACGTCATACCCGGCGCTGGCAGGTAGCTGTGCGCCGCGCCCCGGACGTGCCTGTCCGGCAACCAAGGGCGCGCGTCCATCGCTGCACAAGGCCGGGGCCGGGTGGATCATGTAACAAGTACACACAGTCGCCGTCTCCGAGTCGGCCTCACAGAAATCTTGTACTCGTAACCTCGTGCCTCATCCAAATAGCGTCCGCCGGATACATAGCACTGAGGCTCTTGGGAGATTGAGCGCAGGATAGCGACTGTCTGTGTCAAACGAGCAATCAGCCGGATACTGGCGTCGAGTACGAAATGCCGCCCATCGTACTGGCACCATAAGTATAGCACGTTCCCGTTTATAGCCTGTTGCTATCATTTCATCACATTGAGGTGGAGCACGAGAACCTTGCCAATTTTTTGGGGTACAGCACACACGAAATTAATGGTCTCCGTGCCTATCGAACGTCGAGTGAAGCAGGTCACCGTAGAGATCCTTTGAAGGGGAACTATTTAGTACGCCCTCCGGGTTGTGCGTAGTCGATCGGTGCCACTGCCAGAGAGCTCAGGGGATGATCGGTAATTCCCGGAGTCGGGCGCCTCGATTCCCAAAATGAGGGTACATCGACGCCATCTGGGGTATCGCTAAAAGCCTGGTTGTAAGATATGCATCTAGGGAGGCTGCGAAGAAGGTTGTAATGGACTCAGAACTAATGTCAAGGAATTGATGGCCATGTGTCGACATAGGCGAGATAAGTGGCTGGACTGGAAAACTTCAATGTCCGAGGGACTCCCTGGAAGCGCACTGAAACGCCATCCCCTCATGCTCATGCACAGCGAATGAGTTCAAGTTGAATCGAAACCCACCGCATCTCGCCTTGGGAAGCAATGAGAGCTACGTTTTGCGGAAAATTTTAGGGTTTCCTCGACTACGGCTCGGGAGAAAAGACTCGGAGGGAAGCCCAGAAGCCGAGGGGTAAGCAAACAATGTGTATTGCATGCCATCGGACTGCAGGGGATTAAGCGGACACGTAGGATATACAATGGACGTGAGCGCTGGATAAGTTAATGTTACAGAGCCGCGTGTGGATCGTCTGAGGACGCAAGGCACCGCACCGTTCGGAGACATGAGCGCCACTGGCCGTCAGGGTCACGGTCGAGAAGAGTGCCGACCTACAGCCAGGAAGGTGGACTCGCACTTCAGGATTCAAGCATTCATAGGTTCTAGATATGGAACCGCGAGTTCGGGGCTTCATTTGAAGGTCCACCTCGTTGCCCGGGAGTCGCCAACGCAATCAAGGAGCCGGTACAGTTCGAATAAGCAATGAGCTAACGAGGGCTCCAGGATTAACGGCGGTTCGGGCAGAAACACCCCAGTTATAATGGAACCGAGCCAAACGGCGGGTATAGGGCGCGAGACGCTTCGAGGCAGGGATCTTCTCGCGAAAAAAGCTCAGCTGAAGAGCGCTCATGAGGATTCCCGTTCCATCACTGACCTCAACAAGGCGGCCGCCAACACGAAATACGGAACGGGGTGTCTGTGTGATCGTGAGCCCCAATCAGTACAGTGGCTGGGCTAATCGGCCCTCAAGTCGTTGTGTCTTGGTTTTCTTGCGACCGCAATAGCCCAGCGTCCTAGAAATATACGATGAGCTCATCACCTGAGTTGCACGAGGTAAGGTTACCTTACCCGTCAAAGCCCCTTCAGAGCACGAGGAGAGCAGCTCTAAATGACTCGACGCGTATATGTATTGGTGGCTGTTCATGTACAGCGAAAGCCCTGGACTATGTATGCATGGGGGTAATATAAGCACGTTATATCCCCCGGCGCGATCGTGGTAAAGTTATGACGCTTACCGTAGGTTCAGTGGCGTAGGGCGGTGAACTTCAAAATGCGCGCTAGCTACCCTGCCACCATCGCTTGTCTCGAAATCACGGTGGTTGGTGTCCACTGGTGAGAGCGAGGCCGGCGGATGTTTGGAGCAGGAGGAGCTCGGGTTGGCATCTCATGGAATAGTTACTGTTCCGCAAGGCAAATTGTTCTTGTCTTGAAGTGCCTAGGGATGATAGCTGGTGGCGCAAAGGAGTCAGCGTGTGTGTCTCCCATCGGAACACTGCGAAAAGAAACCTGACTCTACACTATTCCTGCCTTCTCCGATGGCGTCGTCAACGCTGCTCATTGCTGGTGGGGTCTGCCTACTATGGGTGCGGGGAAGAGTGCCGATGTTTCAGCGCGCACGGACACCCAGACTCCGACCTTGACGGAGGACCTGCTGGAGGACGTCAGAGACGGCTGTTCATGGACGTGTACAGAAAAGGGCATTTCCAACGTGTTGCGGCTTCTGCTCGCCGGGTGCAAGTTTAAGATTGTGTACTCACGCACAAGCTTAAGAAGTAGCCCATCGGTTACGCATTCGGCAGAGAGTTCGTGGGCGGTTGCGATGGCATTCTTCCGGCCGCAGAGCAGGCTGGGAGGCGTCCAGGTGATTCCGAAACATCGGTTCGCCTGTTGAGCTAGGGGTACGTCGACTCGTAATTGAGCCCCAGTGCTAGAGAAATATTTATGACAGACGAAAGTAGGGAGAGGACTGCCAGTTCATGATCATGCCAGTGGCGGAAGGAGTGCCTGACGGGCGCTGTGCAGGAGAACAAGGATTGGACGCAAGCCGCCCTGCCGCTGGCTGTGAAAAGCATGTCTTGGCGCCTCGGGGAGACACCTCCGCACACTCTTTCTCTTGGCTGCCTGTCCTCCTGCCTCCGGCGACGACGATACACTGACCCATGGTCTGGTCCTCCCGCGTTTCGATGGCTGTAATCAATCAAGCTTTGGCAATTGGGTGACGTCTGGGTCCCTCACAGGCTCTCGACACTGAACATTATGCTGAATTGGAAGCAGCCCCATCGCCACCGTCAGGAGAACCTCCATATCCTGGTCCTTCCAAGGCGCAGCCCGAGCCAGCGTTCAATGCACAGCGCCTCTGACGCCACGTCCAGCAGGCGCACCGACTTATTTCGGAGGTATGCAGAGCACGCGCCGCGCTGGAGGCACTGCGGGCGGACGACAGACGGAAACTGCAAGTGACGGACTACGGGTGGTCGGCATGTAGGTTGTGTGACCGGCACCGCTGGGCTGTCAAGCGAATCAGTCTCGCGCCTGACGATTCGATAGCGTGCGGTGGGCTTCGGGTGCCCGTACCAGTGCCAGAAGGAGGGCGCGAGCAGCATCCGAATCCGATCGCGGTTCGACGCCTCATCGAGGACTGCCCGGCGCGAGCCTCCCTGTCCGAGTCCCGTTTCGTTCGAGCGGCCGACGCGGCGTATATAGCCCATTCTCACTTATTGCTCTTCTTGCCCGTCCCCTCCCCTCCATCCTTCCCTGGCTAGCCTCCGGGGCGAGCGTCCTGCTGTCCTCTCTTTCTTCGCATCATGGTTCGTGCGCACAGGACGAATGTCCGCGCCCTGGCGGCGGCTATCTCTCTCTTTGCTTCGGCTTACGCCCAGACTGTGAACTCGCCCGGTCAGCCAAGCACAAACCAGGCTCCGCTCGGGCAGTTCAAGATCGTCGGGGACAGCATCGTTAGTGCACAACAGGTGTGTATACCTTCTCCACTCCGCTTTCCAGTGTTGTTGGTCCATGTAGGTCTGACGCTGGCCGGCTGCAGTTGTTCCTGGGGACGACGGACAAGGTGTACATCGTGGACAAGGTGGAGAATAACCCTACCAAGATTAATGGGCATCCAGCATGGGCGGCCGGTGAGTTCTACCTTTCCACGGCGCGCATATAGTCGGTGGAACAAGTTTTCCAGAATACTCCATCAGCAAGAACAGTGGTCGCGCGATGGATGTCGTGACCAACTCGTTCTGTGCGGGAGGCACGGCGCTCGGCAACGGGACGTGGCTGAATGTCGGTGGAAATCAGGCAGTGGGGCCTGGCGGTGTGCAAGCTCAAAGCCAGCTGGGTGGGGGCCTCTACGATGATCCGGATGGAGGGAAATCGTACGTTCACTCTACTATCTCACGGCGACACGGTTATGCATGGTTAACACGCATCTTCACACGCAGAGTCCGGTACGGCGCTGCATCGCTAACTGCGCAATGGAGTACTTCGATTGACGCTGCGGCTGACCAACAGATTGCTCAACCCTTGCGACGACTCGAGCTGCGAATGGGTTCTAGTCGGTGACATGTCGACGCGGCGATGGTACCCCACCGTGTAGGTTTCCGATTGACTGCGTCCATGTATGTCTGGCCGCTGATATGGAGCTCCCACCAGCGAGACGCTCGATGACGGTTCTGCAATCATCGTGAGTCCATTCTATGTACCAACCTGACTGTCGACTCATAGAAGCGTTAGCTTGGAGGTTGCTTGTATGGAGGCTATGTGAACGCGGCCGTCCAAGACAACCCCACGTGGGAGATCTTCCCTCCACAACCCAACCAGCAACCCGTCGTCTCCGACATCCTTTCTACCACTCTTCCAGTGAACCTGTACCCCCTAACATGGATGCTTCCTTCGGGAAAGCTCCTCATGCAGTCAAACTGGAAGACTGTGCTGTTGGACTACAGGACGCAGAAGGAGACAGCGCTTGATGACATGCTCGATGCCGTCCGTGTGTACCCCGCGAGCGGCGGAACTGCCATGCTTGCTCTGACTCCAGACAACAACTACACGGCCACGATCCTGTTCTGCGGCGGCACTAACCTTCAATCCACCCAGTGAGTCCCTCTCCTCCTTGACATCGGACCGAACAGATAGAGTGACGGCCAACAGGTGGGTGACCAACTGGGACATCGCGCAGTACAACGCCTCGAACTCGTGCGTGCGCCTCACCCCGGACGTGTCTCCAGCGTATGAGGAGGACGACCCGCTCCCGGAGGGCCGCTCGATGGGCAACCTAATCCTCCTGCCGAACGGCAAGATCATCATGCTCAACGGTGCCCAGACCGGCACAGCGGGATACGGCACGGAGAACTGGGCCATCAACGAGTCGTACGCGGACAACGCGCTCCTCATGCCCATCATGTACGACCCCAGCGCCCCGGCGGGCAAGAGATGGTCCCGCGATGGCTTGTCCCCGAGTACCGTGCCGCGGATGTACCACTCGAGCGCGACACTGCTCCCCGATGGTGCGTAGATGCGCGCATATAGCTGTGGTCTTTGGTTTTGGACACTGATGACGTTTTGATTAGGTTCCGTCCTCGTGTCCGGGTCGAATCCTCATGCGGACTATGCCGTCGACAATGTCAAGTTCCCGACCGAGTACCGCGTCGAGTACTTCTACCCGTCGTACTACAACCAGCGGCGCCCCGAGCCCAAGGGCCTCCTCAGCTCCCTTTCGTACGGTGGAGACTACTTCAACGTATCGTTAACGAAGGATGACCTATTCGGGGACGTGAACAATGTCAAGAACACCCAAGTTGTTATCATTCGTACCGGGTTCTCCACCCACACTATGGTAAGTTCGCGCGTTACAGCTCGCTACGACTCCGAGCTCACTAAACATCGTTTTCTAGAACATGGGGCAGAGGATGCTTCAGCTCGCGTCGACGTACACTGGCAACTCCGATGGTAGTGCCACTCTGCATGTCAGCCAGATGCCGCCGAACGCTGCCACCTTCCCGCCTGGTCCTGCTTGTGAGTATATTTCGAACTTACTGTCTGGCTGAGCTGATGGATGCGGGTGGCCATCAGTGGCCTTCGTCGTCGTCAACGGCGTGCCCTCCGTAGGTGTCCAGGTCATGATCGGCAACGGCAAGATCGGCAAGCAGCCTACGTCGAACGTTGCAGACCTGCCATCGTCCGCGATCTCCTCTAGCAGCTCGGGCTCGCACTCAGACGGTTCCGGCAACAATGTCTCGCAGGGCGGGCACAAGAACTACGCGGGCGGTCTGCGCGACTCCGTGTCCTCCTTCGCAGCGCTGCTCGTCACGGCGCTCGCTTCCGTTACCGTGTTTTCGCTTCTATGAGCGCAGACAGACAGACTTTGGACTTCCCATACAGCCCCCCTTGAGGGTGTATGTCTTTTCTTGATTTGATGACTTTGACGACTCGATGGACTTCGTTGGGACCCACGTGTTTCTTTCTCGCAATGACTCTTGACTCGTCGTAGTTCAGTCTGGCTATCTTGGATCATCTTCCCGTCGCATACCTCTCGGACTTGATACGCATATATACATACATACCATCGCCGCACTAAACGACGGGGCATAGGGAGCTGCTGTAGGCTCCCTGGGGACTTTACGTTGGGCGTACTTCTGTCCTGTAGATACAGTACTACAACTTTACACGCCTACGCTATGCAC